>DWEJ01001377.1:0-13199 GCA_018245835.1 Mysoria sejanus stolli | reverse complement strand
TATTTCAATTTGTAGGTTCATTCTGATATTTAAACTTACAACTCTTACATTTTCAATTGGCTACCGAATTAAACATTTCACTCGCCATTGGACCATCAGTTTAAAATCTAACGATACTCATAACGGTGACATTATGGTTTGTTAGTGGCTCGTAAATCTAACTAATTGACTCGTTTGCGATCTTGCATCAAATTGGCGTTGAAACATGGCCGCTGATGTAGGTAGGTATGTGTTAAACTATTATATTGGTGGCAATGTCGCGCGCTGTTCATTTTTCAATATTATTTACGATTATGATAGATGTCGACTGAGGACATAATTTGTTTAAGCCAGACTATGATCGGTGGTGCCGTGCGTGGATAACGCGCTTAGAATATTGAGTTTATGAGCATGTTGTATGGGAAAACTTGTGACATTGCACACGGTATATTTGTTCAAAATTCTTAAAATATAACATATTAAAGTCACAAGCCGTATCTAGGCACTTGGCAGTAAATGAAGAAAACATCAAAAATATTGTTTACTTTTGAAAAGCTATATTAGATGAAGACAAATTGCTTTAATTTGGAGCAAGATCTTTAAAACATTGTATTTAGCGTGTCACAATGATGAACACCTAATATGTGTACAAATCTTTTTATATACTACCTATATGTATGTATGTTAATGAAACGTCAAGTTAATTTCGCTTATATTGTGATATCTCTCTAATACGCCTTTCTTTGAGCCTGCAATATTTAACATTTATTAAATCTTTAAAGAAGTGATTTAATATAAGAAATAATAATATGCTGTGAGAGTGAAGCAATTTAAAGCGTATTGAATAATTGTAGAAGAGGACGCGACACATAGATATTTATTAATTAATTTGGTAATCCAACTGCGTTACAAAATGAAACGAAGTCAGTATATCATGTAATAATAATAATCAGGCCAAAACCGAATACACTAATATTTACATCACATCACATTATAATTAATTGATTACGTCACAACAAATATGTGTTCATGTGTGTGTACTTGAGGTGTGTTTATTTATGTGAGTGTGCGTTTGCATATGCCTGTGCGTATGTGTGAGTGGAATTTCCATGAAAGTTGATTGATTCTGTTTCCAGGCTTGATAACTATTTAAAGACAAGATATCCTTTGAAAATATGTTTCTGCTCCTGTCTGTACCATATCTTCATCAACGCTTATACTCGTAATGTTATCAATCATATCTTCCCCGAAAGTAGATATAGTTTTCCGTTCACAGACTACCGTGCTAGGTTAAAACGGTTTCTTAAAGTAAAAAAAAGTCGCAGACTATATTATTGAGAACTTTAAGGCCTGTAGATATCATCGCGATGCTTACAGTATGGTTACAGCATATTCAAGTATAAATTGTACGTTTTAACTTATTAAAAGTAATATGCGCTGAATAACGCAAATGAAGTATAATTTCTAGTCAAATGAAATCAGATTTGACTAAGGATTCAAACCTTAAACCTCGGAACCCTCTATTGATACTAACAAAATTCTCTCAAATTCACATAAATACCACGTTTTTTTCATCAAATTCAGTCAGCGGTCGTTTAACGTTGGACATTTTCAAGCAAAGATAAAAAATATTCATCCCAATTAGCACAAAAAGAAATTTGACAGTAACAAATAACATGCTATCAAGTGAATTATTCCGAGTGGCTGCGGACAAAAATGAATGAGGATATTTTTAAACTTTTTTTGACGTTGTGTAACTGATCTGATCTGCTGTCCATCGCATACTAATTGGTCAACGTCGGCTAAATACATCAAGGCTTAATCACAATTTAAAAATGGAAAACAGGAAGAGATTCAAGACGATTTTATGATATGAAACAAAATACTATTTTAAAATTGGAATCTACACGGTAAAGCCAGTTTTTGTTTTAATAGACACTTAAAGTTCTTAATACTTCTGAATAATTTCTTATTTCTCCTGTTTCCACTAGAACATTTCCAAGAACTTCTGGAAACAGAACAATAGGAAATTTACGTATAAAAACTTTCGGAGCTAAACTTTCTCTATTAGCGAAACTAGTCCATTCACCTGGATGGCGTCGAACTCACTAATCGCATCTAATATTTGCAAAGGGCCGAACATTCGGAAGTAGGAACCACCGGGGACAAACATACCTAAAAATATTCCCGAAAGTCGATTAAATAATCTATCTTCGCACATCGTAGACCGGTTTCCATTTTTTCTTTAGTTAATACAATCTTGGGTATTACTTTACGAAAGTGTACTCGCATTTTACTTTTTTTTTATAATGTTGTTAAAGCATCATTTTTACACTATTTCAATTTGAATAAACAGGAAATTTTTTTTTGTACAATTCATGCTATATGCCTACATATATATCTAAGAAATAAAGTTTTTTGGCTTTGATACTAATAATAAAACATCACCCTTGTATTTCTCTGAAGAGGCGACATAGCAGTGGAGCACACTCCCATTGATCATCAGTATGCTTTACGTAACACTATGCAATAGGGTGAGCCTATTGCTGTTGAAAATTTCTGGCTCTCAGCGGAGTATCATTATTGGAAGATGTAAAGCTCGCAAATAAATTAATCGTAGCAAAGATTTTTTACTAATGTATAACTTGCAATTTGGTAACACGGGTCGTTTGCAGAAATAGATACTTGGAATATTTGTCAATATGTTCTCATCATATTCATTAAATAACTGAATATATAATTTATCATGATATCAGAGCTATTGATTTATAAAATAATTTGCATTGCATAAAAAGCTAATTAGGCAATAACAAATGAAAACTTGTAAAAAAATTGCTTATAAATATTATTTGCAACAAATAAAAACTTGTAAAAAATTGCTTATATTGCTTATAAATGGATCAATTGCTGAAGCTCCTTTGAAGAGTTGTTGTAAGTTCATCAATCTTTGAGCAACACATTTTCTAAGTCCCCAAGTGTACCAACGTGTTGCCTCAAGACCTTTTCGTAGACGAATAGTCTTTACGGCGTTAACGTTCCTTCATTGTGATTGAGTCAATCTCTTGGAAAAAACACCTGGCAAAGTAAGTTAGGTCGAAGAACTATCAGAACATTTCGCCAAACTTAAAATATACCAAATAAACGCTATTCGCAAAAAATCATCTTATGTCAATGACACAAAACCTACAGGCTATATTTTCATCTTAAATTACGACCCGTATATTATGTCTAGAAACTAGGAGCAAGTGTATATAACTTAATTCGACTACGGTATGCAATGAACTTGGATGTTAGGGCTCTGATTGCTTTACTTTGTATAGGCTAGTTAATCACACTATAAATTGAAAAATTTTATTATAATTCGCGTCAATATATTATTATAATTTAATAAATAAATCCAATTGATTGAATTCATTATTCTTATTCTAATCTGTGTTCATCATGTTTATTATTTTTATTATGAATAAAAATCATGAATGAATAAAATTATTATAAAATTTATTAATTATGAATAAAATTATTATAATTTATATACTCTTTTTACTTTAATTAAACAATGTTTCAGTGTTTGTAACAATGCAATAATATTCTCTGCCGTTTCGGAAATTAAAGGTACAAGGCCAACGTAGACATCTTAAGAAAAAGGAACATTAAGATGTTAATAAGAAGGGACAATGATGGTATTTAATTATATTCATAAAAAATATATTAAGGATTTATACATTATGTCTTTAAACTGCACAGAATCATATCTACCAACTTTCAGACTTCTGTGAAAGGGCAACAGTATTTTGCAAACAATTTATTAAAATGGTTTCTGTTATTTTGCTGTTAAATCTTTACAAAATTATGTTTAAGACTTTTCGTGTCGCATTGTTGGGTGCGAATCTGTCCGCAAGTGCCGAAGGCCTGAAACACACTGCACCAAGTCGTTTTGGTATAGATCGGTGAAGATAAGTGTTAAAACTATCTCAATAAGGTTGGAAAATATTTTACATTTTTGCGATGCACAAGAATGCAAAGAAAGCCGTTAAATTCACTTATATCCAATATTGAAACGGATCTGGAAAATTTTATATCGCGAGTAGTTATCGTAAAACGTTTACAAGCGAACGTTCCAGAATCTTCGATATCAGGCGCGGAGAATTTCATTTAAAAAGATCGGTAGGTATTAAATGTTTTACTGTAACATATCAAGAATGGTATGGATGGGCATTGCGAAAAATATTCATTCTTTATTGTAGCTATTGCTCAGTATGAGTTATTGAAAAACTTCTGACAGCCACGACGCCTATAAAGTAATACCTTTTTAGGTTCTCACTAGGGGAGGGTAGACGAATATTTTTTTGATTTCGCCGCATCTCATACAAAATAGAAAATTAATTTACTTAGAGATGTTTCGAAACTTGTGTATCACATTCACTTATGTAAAACTGCTAAAATTATTACCTTTTTCGCGTTATTTTGATGAAATTTTGTTCAAATTATCTATGTAAAAGAATTTAGAAGTCCTAAGACAACTTAAAACCCAGTTTTTAAGTAATTTTTGAAGAGATTAAAACAAGGGCTGGAGCATTGCGAGTGGATTATCGCGTATCATTTCCATGGGCATTACTATTCAATAATATTAAATGAAGAAGAGAATTCAATAATATTAAATAATAAATGAAGAAAGGACCTTTCCTTTAACCGGATGAATAATTTTTTGTCGATTGAATACGGAAAGAAAACGTATTACTTTTATGACAGACCTTATTCATATAGGTACATTAATAAAACAAGTTTTAATGTCGATAATAATATTGTTTTACGCAATTGAATCAGGTTTTTTCCTCATGTAATTTCAAACGAAGAATACCTACTCCAGGCCTTATAAACCTAATAATTGCAAAGTTCCAAGTAGTCTTTAACGTCCTTTTTCTTTAAGATTCGTCTTGAAATCGTCACACTGAGTAACATCAGTCTTGACATGCTTAACTTTTATAGTAACGTATCGTAATAGATCCCATGCTTCGATATTTAAAGCACATGAATGTACATCTAGGGCATCTTCAAATTTCCAAAAATTACTACTACTTCAAAAATTATTATCGTTCCTCTTGATCGGGTCCATAAATTGTGCGTCAAGTATCTTATCACATACTACCTCGATATAACAGAAAATATATTTTTCCGTTGTCGTCAAGTTGAAAAGCTAAGCATTTATTTCTTTTATTTATATATAGATTGATTTATAATATCCATGTACATACATACATACATATCTTCACGCCGGGTCCCTCACGGGGTAGGCAGAGAGCACGGAGTGCCAAACATCTCTATCCTAACAGACCTGCCGCGTCTCCTCCACATTCATAACCCTTTTCATACATGCACGCTGGTTTCGGAGATTTCTGACTCGCCCATCAGCAAGTATTTGGATTATTCCATCTAGATAGGTGACTCTTGGCCTCCGTCGGCACTTGTAATATTCATGCATTTATAATATACATATTTTATGTAACTTCACGCCTGTAATCCCCGAAGACGTAGGTAGAGGAGTATAGTGCACTCACAAATTTCATGAGTTACTTTTATGTCCCATCGCAAACCTGTAACCTGAAAACATGATAACGCAAAAGCTCATTTTACAAGATTATTCAGGTATCTAAAAACTGAAAAATAGACTAGCCTCAGCTCTCCCTCCGTCGAGTCTGTTTTTATTTAGCCTTGGAATATCAATAAAAATATTCTGTGTTTTAACACGATGTTTCAGCGTAATGAAATGTACATAGTAACAAAATTATGTTCCCTCTGTATTGTCTGTTTGTTGTATGTATATTGTTTTTAATATGTATTATTTTTATTTTATTTACTTTAAAAATCTCACATATTCAAAATGTTAAATCAGCCGGATGTGGGCAGTTACTTGGGCGGAAACTTATTCTTCTGTTTAAACCTTAACAATGAGATTTAAGAAAATAATTTTGTTTAACCTTTAACATAGTAAAAACATAGTTCACATAATTCTTTATGTGAAGTATGTTTTCGTTACTCCTCATTACTTTTGAATCTTTTCGTCGCCATTATCCATTCTGTACAAGGATTAAAATGTAATAGACTTTTCGCTTTACTATCCATGGTTTGTAAGTTAATATTATAAATTATAAAGTGATATTTACTGATTCGTTGGGCGTTTTGTTCGCAAACACGATTGCTGATAGAGAGATCCTGGGTCTCAAATACCGGGTCGGTCACCTCAGGTCATATCAGAATTTTTAACCTAAATTTTCTAGTAGTGACTTGGAGTCTGTAATTGTGCCTTGTGTATGGCAATAGGCTCACCAACTATTCCATAGTGGGACATAAACGTAACTGGTCCAACGTTGTGGTGTTCTACATTCCTCTGCCTACCTCTTCCGGGATTACAGCCGTGATATTGCGTTTGTAATGTTTATAAAGGTATTCTATAATATACATCTAGCACGTGCTAAGATATTATAATTGTGTACACGAAAATGTACAATGACAAAACGTTTTCTAAAAAATATTGAAGTATCATTAAATATTGCTCTCGGTTAAAGATTACAGCCTACCAACTATTACGCAACACAAACAGCGCCCAGATGTGTAGCGAATCGTCTATCTTTTTACAATGTCGTAAATTTATAAATATTTTCCGAGTCGGGAAGCGGGCGAGATCGGTCTGCTCTAATATTGAATTGTAACATCAACGAATTTCTTTACGCGGTTGGTCGTTCTATACTGCATAAAAAACTTCTTGAAGTTCTATACTCATAATATTAGAAGCTCATAGTCAAACTATAAATGGTTGTACCTAATAATGTAGTCTTAGGAGCATATTATTGGCTTTTAATGTTGACATGTAAACATCAATGGATCGACCAAAACCACTTTAAAAACCAAATCTTAAATTTTATAATGTTCCAAAACTTAATATTAAGCATTTCGCGCGTATCTATGTATAACTAATTACATCATGTAGTGACTTATTTCATATAAATGATGTTCATTCGGGATAGCTTTAGATGTTTCATACCTATTCGGTACAGTGAGTTATAGGAAGATATATGCATATATATATATATACTTATTTACACATCATCATAATCATCATCAGCCATCTTAGTATACTGCTACACATAGACCTCCCCCAAAGAGCGCTATCGCCATATGTTATTATATCAGTCGTATACGTTTAGATCACGTCTAGTATAATCTATTTTAAATTGATATCGAAATAATTTTCCATTGCTAATGGTCGTAATGGTCTACATTTAAAGCTACAATTCAAACAAAATATTCTACTAAGACTACATTATCAGATGCAACCATTTATAGTTTGATTACGAGCTACTAAAATTATGAGTATAGTACATCAAAAAGTTTTTTTACGCATACATACTTAATATTGTTTATTTTATATTATACGAAATTATATTATAGTCAGTCAGAAATTTTGATACAATCCACATTCACAGAGGTGTAGATCGGGCTGAATATCCAATTAAGTATTAATCATATTTGACAGTACTTCATTACAATTTAACAATACGTTGTTATATCAAAATTATACGGCATATGTGCGTCGTTATTGCCTTTGTATGTGGAGTTCAAATGTTAATGAAATTGCATTAAATATGACACGTTTCATTAACAAAGTGTAATTTGAAATATCTTCGTTGTTTCACACCGGTGCACATTGATTCAGAGCGGTCCAGGTTTCTCAGTTTTAAGGAGACTTGTTGCTAGTATTGTGATATACTCGTAAGTGAATGAGGCAAATATTAATTACGTAAACTCACACTTGTTATTCCCGAAGAGGTGGGCCGAGAAGTGTAGTACACTCCCACGTTTAACCAGTTACGTTTGCGTCTCAGTCTCAATATGGAAAAGGTAGTGAGCCTATTGCCATATAGCGGGCACATATCCAGATTCTGAGTCGCTACTGGAAAATGTAAGTCAAAAAAATTAAATAGCGTTTGACCCAGGGTTTGAACATTTGATTTAATTGCTAGTCGCGTTCGCCATCACGACCGACGAGACAGTTCTAAAGATTAAATTTAGAAAAATTAATTTATATAATTTTGAATTGATGATATAAATATTAAATTTAGTTATAAAAACATTTATACTATTTCTTTCAAATTACATTTATTACTAGGAAAGATACTGGCTACAAAACACGGGCGCGCGTTTGAAGAATGTAATTAATATAGAAAAAGCACATCAGTTCTGTTCGGATGGAAACATTTGTCCTTCAGTTCTCTCTGCCTACCCCGTGAAGGACCTGACGTGATGACATAATAACAATAACCTTTAACTATTAAGTCAAGTTGCGATAAACAGATACGACAAACCCTAAAAGCTAAATTTCACTATCATTACTCGCGTTCGGTTATTGCCAGTCGAGTGTTTATCGACCTCCCGTGTCGTGCGAATGTCAGCCTCTACGCGTAAGTGGCTGTTGACCCTGATTTACTAACAAAAGGCTACCAACGCGCTCTGACAGGAAGCGATTTAGCGAAACTGTTCATAATATCGATTACGCGATCCGCTCGACGTAGGTACGACGGAGGTACGAGCGTTATGCATTTGTGCGTCAAGGACAAACTCTTCGTGGATGTGTCAAGGACGTACCCGTTGGTAGTTTTGACGTTTCTTGGTATGTAAAGCGGTGTCTCTATTTATTGTTGGTTCGTTTTCGCTACTTAAGAACAGTGGATATGACGCTCAATGTGAAGTAACTAATGAATCTGAATTGTTATAAACTTATATTTTTTTTTGATTGCCTCGTTGGTCATGTTAGTTGTAAGTGCTACTGCCGATCGGGTGGTCCCGGGTTCGATTACCGGGTCGGACACTACTGAATTTTCTAATTTAGACTTTCTAGTAGTGGTTCGGAGTCTGGATATGTTCCCGGTGTAAGGCAATAAGCTCAACACCTATTCCATAGTGGGACGTAAACGTAACTGGTGAAACGTGGGAATGTTCTGCATTCCTCTGCCTACCTCTTCGGGGATTACAGGCGTGACGTGACGGCGTTACGTTTTTTCGATGTATTTTCGCCAATGTTTTATGAAGAAAAATTCGTGAGCTATCTACTACGTGGGTAAGTAAGCTGTCGACAATTTAGTATTGAATAATACATTTATAAACTCATAGCTATTGAATAATGTTTCATGAGAATTTTATTTATAACTAACTTTCGCTCCTGACTTGAGGTTTGCGATAAAATATTATTTTTGCAATGAAAATATGAATAAGCTAAAAAAAAATTTTTTTTCAAAAATATGAAGCGAAATAAAACTGCCTGGTTTTCGCAGAAAAACTATTTACATGTCAAATTCCTCCAAAGTTTATTTATTTACCAGTTACGTTCATGTCCCACTATGGATTAGATGGTTAGCCTATTGCCATACACCGGACACATGTGTGTGATTTTATGTATGAGTATTAAAGAGGCTCGATGCAGCTCTTATTAAAAGACACTTAAGAAGTTTCTTTTGATAATAAGCTCGTCATCTATGAAAGGTACACTCAAAATATCGGCATCGGTACTGCACAATTTAAAAACGATTTAATTTGCTTTATAAAACATACTCAAATATTGTATGAACGTGTAAATATTTAAGTAATGTTGTATAATTGTATTCAGTGATTCGTGATAAATAATGTCAATATATATTCTTGAGAATTCTTTGTCACCTGCGTGTATAAGAGTGATGAATATAGAAGAATCAAGTCACGTCTGTATAACGTTAGAGATTTTCTGTGGTCTTCGCCCGCCCTATAAGATAATTAGCGTGATGTGATAATAATAGAAAATAAGTTTCATCAAAAGTAACATAAGACATCTGGTACTTTTATATTAAATTTATCGTTAGAAAAGCTTCAATCTTCTTCTTAATCCGTGTAGGTTAACTGCGCTGAACTAACTTCCTGTCTAGGGAGAGTTAATTCCATCAATTATTCGCCGCAAGCTATCACTACGTCCCTGGCCGTTCGAGCGTTTAGCTTCACTCGATAGCTGTACCTACTTGTAAAACCGATTGCACTATTATTTAAACGTACAAATTACATTATAACTTTAGTCATTCAGTTCGCTTCTAATTGATGAATTGAGTTTTTCTACAATCTAATCACGCCTGTAGTGTGTCTACGTTAAAATTTTTATAGGCATTCCTTTTTCTCTAGGGCGTGTTAACAAGTAGGTTCTCTTTTTATAGTTAAGTAACAGTTGCTATTTATTGCTTTTGTTTTTTGAACAGTTTTATGTTTCCGGTTCGTTCGCATTGGAGCATCCCGGTGGATAAAGCTTAGACCTTCTATATTTACCAGGAAAGGACTGTGATTACAAGTTACATATTAATGGTTTGCAAGTAGACAATTAAATAACTTCTCCAAATACTGGATGAAATAAATTAGTAAATTGTGAGTACATATAATTATAAAAAATATTATTCATTTTCATTGGCAGTTCTCTTACGTTTGTCCACAGTAACTATTCCATTAATAGTTAAAATGAATTTGCAAAACGGTTCTATGCATACGAGAGTTTCAACACTTTGGAGTAATCGAACGCAACTCAAAATTGTTTGGACTGGCGTATGGGGAGTTCTAAGTGAATTTAACTCAAGTTTTCATGGTCTAATGGTTAAATTCACACGCGTTAATTGAAAGATAACAGTAAATTGAATTGAGAAGTACGATATTAATTGATATCATAGAAGTATTACAAATGTTCGTCAATATGCTATTTACTTGCAACTATTACGAAAACTAATAACAACTAGTTGCCACAGGTAGTGCATATTTGCAGGATTCTAAAACTAGTTATTAATATAGAATACCTAGTTAAACGTTACACATAGTATATTGTACATGTTAACATTTTAAATTTGCTTTTAACCTTGATCATGTATGTATGTACGAACTGGTCGGAGGGCGGGCGGGGCGCATACAAACTAGTCGTTTCAAGATGATTAATTAATTGCTCTTGCGCGGGGCCGGCAATAAAACAATTACACATTAATTTCTTCAGCTTCGCCTCTAATTACTCTCGGTCGTTGACGTGGCTTCTTCGTGCAATATTACAAAGGCTATTTCAAGTAGTTACTGATTTAATGCAGCGTAGGAGAAAACGTCGTATTCAGACGTCAGTACTCGGATATAATATGCAGTTTTTGTAATATTATTTTTATTAATAACATTTATTGTAAATAATGTTGGGTTGTAGTTTTAAAATAACAAATTGGCCTCAAAACTCTACCTACAAGTATCAACATGTGGTCACATTTAAGGCTGTTACAATGATTACTAAAAATGAACAAGATATATCGAAAACATTATTATTTCTTTGCCGCTGTTCACTTCTCAGTATTTTCAGCAAAGTCGCTTCCCCGAACTGTCAGTACTATACAAAGACACCATATATTATTGGAGTCTGACGTCGCTATGGGTAACCATTTATGTTTTATTTATTTGCGAGGAAGTTGGGGTCTGACCTTTATACAGTATCGGGCGTCGAATTTCAATACTCCCAGAAATATTATATGGTGTTCAGGGTTGAAGGCAATATGCTGAAGGGTATGCGCAACTCTGTATACTTGTATAAATAAAGCTACGTACATATAAGCCAGATGAAAGTATTATAATATGAAAAAAATAACAATTCATCCGTCAATGTCTATCGTTACAGACATGTGCTTTTTCTACATACATTAGTGTCTTTCTGTCTGACTCCTTAATTTGATGTATTTCATTATGAAGTTCAAAAATCCAAGTTTAGTTCAATATTTGACTACAAAGGCAGTACCAGGCAGTAGTTTTTATTTTTTTATTTTTTTTATACCAAATTTATTGGTTTTTAGTTAATAGGTACGTAGTTGCTGAGCATAGATTATCGGCGAGTTATATTGAGTAAACGCAAAACAGAATGCCCGTGGTCTATGATTGAGTGTAAATTTCCGAAGATTTACTATCCCGAGAGAGTACTTCGAGCTTCAATGACTGCGGTGTATAGCTTTGTCGTCGTTGCAGCGTCTTTCAGTGTTATTTTGTGCTTTTAGATATAATACCAGCCGATTGTGTAAAGGATTTAGTTTGTTATATCATACAGACCATTAACATGTTGTTTATTATTATTATATAGTCAAACCAGGTCCATAACAGGCTAGGCAGAGAGCACCTAGTGCTAAATGTCTCTATTTTGAGAGAGCTGACTAGCTTTTTCCACATTCACTGCTCTTTTCATATAAGCAGGTTAAGGTCATTTCGTTATTACGCTGATTTTAAAATGTATTATATTGAAATTATATATTGAAATTTTATACTTATATAAAGACAATTACTTAATTGTCCTAATATAAGCTTTTCCCCAAAGATAAATAGCATAAAATAATTATAAAATTAGCAGGCACTAGTAAGCACCCATCTACTCGAACTCTTCATGGTGAGCTGAATTTATTTCTAGAAAATGCGAATCGACATTAAATTCGGCGTTTGTTGACATCGATAAAAAAACATTAATTTTTAACAGGACGTATATTTTGAAAGTCGATTTTTTACTTTGTCAGTGCTGTAATAAAATTTGGGATATCGTTCTATAATGTTGACGGAGCACGTATTTAATATGCATGCAGAATTTTACAACTTAAAAGTTTTACATAAAAGCGACATTAACAATTCAGGTAGAAATTTGGTTAATATGTAAATTTGATCCGTTGCAGGATTAACATATCATTACTTACGGAGATCGAAATGATTTTAAGGTGAGGATGAGGTGAGCATATATGTATGTATGTAGTTATAAATATTGCGACTATCAAGTCTTGTGCATAGTTACGATGTATGGGGTAAATTGTATCGATCCGATATTCACCAATCTAACTAATATATTTGCAGCGTAGAACACGCACGCTTCATCTAATCTTTGAACAGTGTGTCAATGTAGAAGGCACTTACATCTATTTACAAATAGTGTTGATTGCTTGAAACTAATATTACATTAGGTAATTAGGTACCTACGTATAAATACGAATCAATGAATTTAAACCAAAAGATATGGAAAATATAATCATTACAGCGCGTTACATTACAATAACAAACGTTTATTTTAATTTTATTTTGTCAAAGTGAAAGTCATTTATTTATATAGGATTTGCAATCACATATAAACGTCATTATAGATAAGTTTACGTTAGTTCGTACCGCGCCCA
>DWEJ01001376.1:0-13203 GCA_018245835.1 Mysoria sejanus stolli | reverse complement strand
TTTGTTTATACCTCATTGATGCAATGATTTATTCAAATAAATACCTTGTACATTGCATATTATGAATGGTTCAGATGTTATTACAGAATGTAAGTATGTGGCGTTTACGATAAGACGTAAGACATCTCCTGTGCTTATCTGTTAATGTAAGTTTTTAATAGTTGCATTATCACTCGCTCGAACTGTAAGCGAAATAGCGTCATTACATAAGTATTCGATATTTGAACGTTTAATTTCAAACGTTTTTCTTTTTGTACTACATATCGTAGGTATATTCGGGGTTCTCGTGGCACACGGCCTCCGTGAGGCCAGCGGCCTGGACGATTGTTTTCACAGTCGGGTCTGGTGATATCGCACGCTGCCAAGCTCGCTCCGTCCACGCCACCGCTGTGAAACATGCTCCGTTACTGATGAACGCCCGTAAAGTCACCGCCCCGATGCCTTTCCCCATACATCGCCATCCGTCAGTCTTGATCGATTCGACAAAGCAGTGCCACGCACCGCTGTACCTTCCGATCGCGTCGCTCTGTATCCGCGACTTCACCACGTCTAATGGATACAGCAGCACCCAGGACAATGCTCCGGCGACGCCGCCGGCCGTGAACACTCTCAACACGGATGTATCCCCACGCGTCATAGCTTCGTACGACGCGAAGTATATCGCAAACGCCGGGCAGTCCCGCGCCATTGTTATACCGAGTCCACGGTACAGAGCCTTGAGTCCACCAGTTCGTACGATATGTGTCCCGCCTGCCCACGCTCCAGACGGCATCGCTTCACCGACCGCGGCTACTTGCTGACGTGTTTTTACCAATTCCACGGGAGAACAGACAAAGCTTTGCAGTAAGCCAGCGAAGCCACCAGCCAATGCGTGTGTTTTCAATGAATTGGGATTGGAGAGTGATCTTCGTGTGTTGCCATACGCACCGAACACAATAGCGTTTATAAACGCTATTCCTCCTACAGGCGCCCCCACTCCGCGGTACGCTGTTACTAAAGTACCACCTTTGAAAAGGTTCCTCGCGCATTCTAACGCGCTTCCTCTTCCGGTCTGGATGTGCACCTTCAAAGTGTCCAATGGGTGACCAGCTATAATACCGGCGGAACCTGAAATATGTAGCATTTATAAGTAATACAAACTTATAATAAAATATTATTACCTTACCTTACCGCTTTGGTTAGTCAGATACAAGTAAAAAATTAGTTTTATGTGATTAAAATCATTTATAATTTCCTAACTTTAAAATAATGTTTGTGGAGATCACATAATAAGTCCCTCTTCCGTTCTACGAAATACGTAAAGGAGAAAAAGAAAATTTATTATTTAATGTAGAACACACGGGCAATTTTTACTTACAATTTATTTTTATTTCAATTTATGTTAAATTTTATCACATTGCTTCAGCTGTTTTAAACCTAAGACAAATACAGAAACTTGGTAATTACTTATACATTGATAGTATTAATATGAAATGTGTTAATTTTGGATTATTTATTTAAAAACTTTATTAATAATTAAGTAAAAATAAATCTATATCTCAATAATTTATTTAAAATTTACAATAGTGATGTGGATGATGAGTGTAGGTATAGAAAAATAAGTGATTCTTAAAAAATATATATAGACTTATGTAAATAAATATGCCTACCTCCAATACATCCAGCTATAAAATCAAGTGCCATTTCTATCGAACCTTAGGATTAATGATTAATATGGAACGCCTGAAAAAAAGGATTTATAATATTCTATAATTTGTTTTTTTTTATTTCAATCAGGACAATGAAGTTACAAGAAGTTTAAATTGATTACTGCATGTTACGCCTCATATTGACGCAGGAAACATTTCTTTCATCAATAAAATTCTATTCCAGCACTGTTTTACTCAGCATTACTCATTTTGTAATTTATTAAAAGACATTAAACATAGACAGACTTAGTGTTTGTACAAAATAATTATACAAAATGCATATTATTTGACCTCTAATTTCATCGTCGCGTTCAATCAAATAAATATGTCATACTTACACGTGAGTTCAAATTAAATAATCGTAGTGTGAGTTGACGTTCCCTCCACCGGAGGTGATGCCAATGAACATATTGCTGGTGAATAAAGCCTGATGGCGAACGCTAGAGGTTGCAGCCTCCGGGATGCGCGAAGTGGATGTGCGTCCGCGGGGCGCGCTGCCCGCGCCAGCGCCCGGCACCCGTCGCCCGCGCCTCCCGCTCGAGACATTTCCACAGCCATTATCGTGGGTCACCCTTATCGCCGGGGGCATAATACGCCCTGAAATAAGTACTATTCTAGATAAACATCTAGCCGATCTTAAAATATTCATTATTTCTAGTTTCATTATTTGCAAGAACCAAGAATTCAATTTTGGTGTATCTTCGTAATGATGATTTTTAAATGTTCAAAATTGAAATATTATGGTTTTTTAATTTTTAAGAAACATGATTTTGAAGATATTTTTTAAAATAAATTAAAATTTAAAAATAATCAAGTTTGACTGTCGATCCTGTGTCGGTTCAATTCCCGTGTCGGGCACTACAAAATATTTGTAATTTAGATTTTCTAGTAGGAACCTGGCGTAAAGATAAGTATGTATGTACAATTTCAACACATACATCGTATATTTTTATATTCGCAAGTATAAATCACTGCTATAATCCAGTTAGAAGAAAATTACCATTTATAATATCAAACTGTATAAGTAGAATACTATCAGAATGAACTCCTGTTTGTTTTTGTATAAAATGTCTTAGGTTATCAGAGTTAAAACTCTCATGTTTACTTAGGATAAGGTTATTTTTTCGTTATTAAAAGTTTGCAGTGATCCAGTGATATAGTAATTAATATAATTTCAATTTTCCTGTACCAACGTCTGCTACAATGTTATATTTACGCATTTCCGCTTTATTTAGCAGTTTGACAATGGGACATTTGCCTACATTATAAAGTAGATATACAGTTAGGCCTTGTAAAAGGCTATTTGGTGATCTTTCACCTCAGATACCGCTACTTTCACAAATTTCACTCACACTGAAGCAGTGGAAGTCAATATCATGATTCATTTAGAATAAACTCTTTGGGTTACTATTCGTTATTAAAAATATTAGCGTTTAACCCTATCCCTTATTCGGAAAAAGAAAAATAAAGTCTTTGTACAAAGTTATTAAAACTTAGTTTAAAAATTGTTACAACACTATTTATAAAAAAAACGCAAAAGATTAATTCCTTGAAATCGACTTTAATTAAATAGTAATGAACGTGAAGTATATTCATTAAAAAATTTAGGACACGGAATCTAAGGCTGTAAAAACAACATTTATTGCAAATGCCAAAGTCAAATATTCGGTATTCTTGATGTATTATGTATGTTTGTATATAATTTAAATTATAACATAATTTGTTATTATGGTTAGTTAAATTAAATAATACTTGATTATAAACAAGAATAATACTGTTTTTAAAGATAATTTCTTGCTAAAACCATTTGTCGATCAGTGTCCACGAAAGTACAAATATAAATCGGTGTTAGTTTCATAAGTATCAACATTATAATGATGGCAAAGGACTGCTCCAATGATATTATAGACGATTCAAACTCAATGTTATCTAATGTGCAAAATATATGCCGAATATGTTTAGGCAAAGATGACTGCATGATATCACTATTGAGCCCCAAAGAAAATACATTATTACTAAATATGTTCTCGTCTGTTACATCGATTAAGGTAAGCTAGAAAATAGAGGTACACAATTAATGTAAACAAAATAATTTCAACCCTTACCCTAACCCATAATTTTATTATTTAAAGCATTTACCAGATTACTGCTCATACAACATGCAGTAAACAAGTTAATTAGTTTATTTATCCTTACATTAGACAGCCTATAAATGTAATACATTCATAGGCTGTATAGTGGTGTAAAGGAGGTAGTACACTTTTCTTTTTTCAAATATAATTCTATAATTTTTCACAACATAATTTGTTGATGTTGTAGGTGGACTCAAAGGATGGCTTGCCTCTACAAGTGTGTCGATTATGTGAAAATGAAATTATACATTCTTACCAGTTTCGTATTAAATGTAAAAAATCTAATAACATTTTAAAAGTGTTGATAAAGAAGGGATCAGATAAGAGGTATGCTACAAGGATATGGTCAGATGTAAATGTATGGTAAGAAGGAGAATTTATTATCTCATATTTTAAGAATGAGTTAATTTTTAAATTATTAGTGTCAATTTGAAACTACGTCACATAACTTCACACTTGTAATTACTGAAAAGGTTGGCAGAGGAATGTACTACATTCCCATGTTTCACCAGTTATGTTTTGTTCAGTTATGTTTGGAATATGTAGTGAACCTTTTGCTACATACTGTGTTGAATCATCTTTTTCGGTCTCTATGACTTTTATGCTGAGGTATAAAAGGTCGTCTGTGAGTGTCACATCAAGTAACATTGCTCTAACTTCTGCTGTGAAGCTATCAGTAACTTAAAACTTCTACGAATTACACTAAAATTTTAACATCTAGGTAACATTTCTATTATTACAAGATTAGCTGTAAATCTATAACATTTTTCAGTTCACTAGCAGATACCAACATAGAATTGAGAGGAAGGGAAAATAATGATACTGAATTGAGAAGCACTAATAACATAATGAACAAGAATAAACATGATCACACACAAACACATTCAGAGTCAGCCGTCAAAACAGACCATGTGGAAGGTAAGCATTTGGAATCATAACAATTTTCAGATTTTCATTTCAGCTTCACAGTGTTTGTTTAGTTATTTTGATATTATAATTGTAATAATAACAGCCCAATCTTATGTGTTAGATGACCAATATCACAACAGCCAGGTATTAGGTCTTGGCAAATATTTTTTTATTAAATTGGCAACAATTACAACTAAGTAAGATATTACTAACTGCTCCGATGATGCAGTGGGTAGTGAATCTGACTTATGCATCAGGGAATGTGAGTTTCATTCCCAGCTAGTATTAATATTAGTGTGATCGGCACAAGTATTTATCCTGTGCCTGTGTGTAAGAAAAATATACATAAGTGTATATGTATAATTTCTCAGAAGGCATAAGCTTTTTTAATGCTTACTTTGTGGTCAGTTAGCTGTATGTGGACATGGTCCAAGGCACCACTGTCAAAGGCACCATGTCTTGGAAAAATGTGTTTTCTTATATGGCTAATAAAAAATCAATCCTCATTTCAGCTATTGAGGTTGAATACTTGGAAGAGGGAATATTTGATGGTGCTGAAAATGAAAGTTTAAAGCAAAGCTCAGTAGATGCTAGAGACGGATGCAAGTGAGTTGAAAAATACAAGGAATATTTAATGTTTGTGTGCAATAAATAAATGACAATTTTTTGTTTCAGGATCTCACAGAATGCACTTACAGGTAAATTTCTCATGTCTTCATTTATGTTAACATAGCAGCCCACTGTATTACTCTGATGGGGAGCCAGAGGAATGTGTGACTTCCATTTTTCACAAGTGGGGAGCCTGGTACTGTACATCAGGCTCAGACTACATGCTACTACTTGGAATTTCGAATTATATTTTATAAACATTTAATACTATATATTTAGTTGTTATCTACAACTTTGTTCATATTGATACCTGCTCAATTTCTGATCCATTAGTGGACTGTTCCAAAGGATGATTAAACAATGATTTTTAAGCATCCAGCGACCTTTATTAGATTCCAGGCCCACTTCAAATTAAATCTAACAAAATTGTTTTAACAATTCTATTATGAAAATATTACAGACATATGGACCTGCTTTTTTTCTTACATACAACATACAGGATATTAAAATAATGAATTGTTTTCAACAGATGTGAGAAAAGACGCTGGTAAAAAATATTTGGAGAATAATTCGAAAAGTGGAAAAAGAAAATATTACATATGTTCTTTTTGTTCTAAGGTAATAATATAACTACTTTATTTTTTATGCTCAGGTGACAGAAGTAAACATTTCAGAGTGAATTCATAATTATCAATCATTGTAAAGTTCCAATTCAGTTCAGTATCAGAAGGGTAAAGACTATAATATATTATGCTAGGAGATTGGAAAAATTTACACGTCATAGAAAATTTAAGGTTATTGTATAAAAGACTATTTTCTTCTAGAAATTTCTCAAGACGAGAACGTTGAAACAGCATGTGAAACAGATGCACGGCAAGGCGCGACATCCTCACTCGTGCGGCCAGTGCAAGGAGTCCTTCAGCTCCGAGCACGACCTGTACATACACTCCGCTCTGCACGCCAAGGGTTCTTCGTGGATCTGTAACCAATGCAATAAGGAATTTCAAGGTATATTTAAAAGGTAGTGGTACCTGTCCAGGGAGGGTTGTGTTACTTTTACCGCTGTTTCTGTTCTTACATTTAAAAACTGATACTATTGTTAAATTTGGGTTCAAAGCATAATGTATAGTAAAATATTACCTCTTCAAAAGTAGCAGTTATATATTATTTTCAGATGTTATAAATTCCGTAGCGTCATACAAATACATATACATTTTAAAAATGTTTCCCATTAGTTCAAAATAAAAGTGGTCAAAACTACAGTGAAAACTAATATCGTGTAAGAAAAAAATTAAACAAAATCTCGTTTGATGTGGTTGAACAATTTAAATTCATATTATTATGTACATTTTGATGAAATTAAAACCAAACAGTGTTGGAAATAAATTTTATTTATTTCGCTTTCTGTCACCTATGAAAACATTTCAAATTTGTATCTATAGATCCAAGTACGTAAAGACATCCATTTATTTAATTAAGATCACTAGAGAATTATATGACTAACATTTTATTTTTTTATTTTTCCACCAATTTTTTTGCCTTCCACTTGACGATAAAACATTGGCGTATATTATGGGTACTTAATCGAACAGCTCCATATGTGTCTTCAGTTATGTTTAAACAGAATGTGTATACAAATATGGTGACTTAACGGTTGTATAATGAAGCAGAGCAACCGTGCGGTATGATGGCAGAGCGCGGCAAGCTGCGGCGGCACGTCCGGCGGCACATGCAGAGCAAGCGGCACGCGTGCGAGGCGTGCGGCAAGCAGTTCGCGGAGCGCTGCGCGCTGCGGCGCCACGCGCGCGTTCACACCGGCCAGCCGCGCGACAAGAAGTTCGCCTGCCACATCTGCGACAACAGGTCTGACGAGCACTTGTAACTATTTATCGACTCAGATACCTGCCTTTTGGCCTCCATATCATTTTGTGGCATTTATTCGTGATCATTTGTAATAAAAGTTAATAATCAAATCGGTGTACGTACAGGTGTAATATTACATTACAAAATGAATTATTGATGCTGTATGTGTATACGATAGAATACATAGGCCACTGAAATATTCTTGTAATTCATATAATAAAAAATAAAGTACACAGATTACCCATTGTACAATATTTTAAAACAAATTATATGTATTACAATAAAGAGCATATTGATTGAACTAAATCTATTACATAGGATGACGTATATTATATCGGGTGACCTTATTTATATCATAAATCATCATTAATGTTATATGAATCAAAAATATATCCAATACATGTAAAAGCTCCGTATCATAATGTAATATAGCGTGTTGGTGCACAGATACAGCGAGAGCGCGGCGCTGGCGGCGCACGTGTCGCGGCACGCGGGGCTGCGGCCGTGCGCGTGCGACACGTGCGGCAAGCGCTTCCCGTCGCCGCGCCTGCTGGCCTCGCACCGCCGCGTGCACTCCGACCGCAAGCCGCACGCCTGCCGCTACTGCGACAAGCGGTACTACACGCGCATCGTCTAGTAGTTCTGAGCCTCGCATTCTGAGCGTTCTTTGCCAATCCTGACGCACACCTACTTAGAGAGGAGATAAAACACTTTGGAATACAATACAAATACAAGAGTTGTGTCGCGTATTTATATAAACTAGTGGCCGCCTACTGGTCGAAATTCGACCGCAATTCAATTAAATTTCAAGTTTAAATGTTAAGGTTATCGTAAGAGACAATACTAAGCTACATACAACAGAACCAAGAAATGAGGACTATAAAAAAGAGTACTTTTTGAAGTGAAGAGATTAAGAATTACGAATAAAAATTAATAAAAAAATACAACCTTCGATATCTACACTTCAATATCAAACTATCTATATATCATCCAGTAAAATATTAGTAATAAATATTGATATTTCTAAATAATTATATCAATATATTAGTATCACCAGCTCTACTGATGTGTACGTACATTGTTTTGTAAGCATGAGTTTAGTCTGTGTGCATGAGGTGGTTTTTCGATAAAATAAGGTATGTATAATGCTTTATTTCACAAAATACTATCTTTCTGCAATGATCCCCAATCTGAACTTTATAGTGTGCCAACTTTCATACTCTTCCGTTGGCCCACCATTCATAAAATGGGAGCAAAATGGTGACACTTCACTTATTATTATATAGATGCAGCTTAAATGTTCATGCTTAAACTTAATTTATTTTCATTTATAATTAAAACTTCACTTGATTTGAAGACTTTCAGAAATTTATAAAGATTACAGAAGTGTCTAATAACAATAATGCATTAAAATGATTTAGTACACAGCCCTCTGATGCTAAAATAGGCAGTGTGAACTACACACACAGTATGAACTGAACTCACTACATTGAAAATTGTACTCACTACCCACTATTCAGTAATCAGATTCTCTAACAACTAGGCAAACTGTCCAGATACTAAACTACAGTCAATAACACAGAAATATCATAAAAAACTACATGATACATATCAATTGGTTCGGGTTCAGGGGGTGAATTTGGTCCTCATTGCCACAGTCCAAAGTAATTTATCACAACATCTACAAACCTCATGGTCATTTAGTACCTTCTTAGTATATTTCTTTTACTGCTCAAATGGGCATGCATAATTCTAAAATTTTGTTAATTGCACAACAATCCAAGATAATTTTTTACATTAAGTAAGAAAAACCCAAAATGAAAATATCAATCAAAAAAGTTCTTAAATCTAAAATAATATTTAGTAAAATGTACACTAAATCATGATTATTCCATATTATCAATTTATCTATCCCATCTAGTTTAAATTGTACATAAAACATTGACCTTTAATTGCATTTATGATAATTGTAAAGATATTGGGTCACTTATTATATCTATAACAATAAAGAAAAGTTGAAATTCAACAAAAGCCTTACGCCAGCTGTTGAAAAATTAATAGACCACATTTCTGAATTAATCAATATCTAAGTCTTCATAAGTCGTTTGACTTTAAATCTATAAAAACCATTTTTAACACAAATGGGAAATGAAAAAAGTGGTTTCTTATTCATTCTTATTAGACTCATGTTGTAAGAAACTATCAATTCTAGATTGTAGGCAGCTCGTTTGGAAAAATCAATACTCGGAGCTTTCTATTCAAATGTTACGAAATAGAAAATATATCCAATACCGCCAATTCCAATCTGCTGGAAAATTTTGTAACATCTAAATGTTTATAAACTCACAGTATACAAGACGCGCTTATATGCTGAAAGACATTACAGCTCGAATATTATATTTCTAAAATTCATATAACATTGAAAAGCGATGTAAAGATATGACGCATTTTGTTTCATGTTTTTGTTTAGATGCATTCTGCGCTGGTTGCACGCAGCCAACCGATATCGAAGACGAATGACATAAACTCTTTTGCGACGGCGTAAAGGATAAGCCCAAATGAATGGCCATCATGAAGGGGTCGGGCGTTCGAGCAGGCCCAGACAGCATAGGAAAACTACGACTGCGTACGCACCTGCGTGATTTGAAAGACATTTCGCACACCTATTCCAGCCTCTGCGAGCTCGTTGTGATGTAACCGTTCAAAAAAGGCAACTCTCCAGACTTTTTCACTCAACCGAACACTGAATTCACAAAATACTCGCAGAGCACGGAAGACACCGAAAAAAGCAAGTCCTCCATTGATATCGATCGGTAAACTCGGTATGTGAACATTGTACACTTCGGACTTGGAGGACGCCATTTTGTACGAGTCTGCGCGGTGTGGTTTTCTTTTGGTGTGGAAAGGGAAACCGCCCCTCGGCCCGAGGGGGTACCCGGCGTTTATATTGTGAGTAACCAGTGAAAAGGGTGTTATTTATAACAAAAACTTACCTATATGTGTTTCCGAATTTTGTGATTGATTTAGATTTAGTGCTCTGTGACTCAGACGATCAGGAAATATCTCAGTTTATTTTCGAAAACAATTGAAAACATTGATCTTGTTAGACACTAGCGCTACCTACAGCAATTTTCATTAACTGTATTTGACATTTTATTGTAAATATTTCAGGTTACGATCGTTTCATTTCAATAAATAAAAAAAAACGTATTAGTCGTAATTAGAAAAACGGAGTTAAATAAGTGATTTCATTAACTTTTGAACTTTTTAAGGAAAAAGGAGGAATTTAAAATACGTAAGTACTGTATATTTTTTAATTATCACCCCTCTTACACTCCATACAAAAATGAAATTGTACGTGTACACAAGAGAATAGTTTGTATTGTGCTTAGAATTTAGCGAGTAATACTATTTTCTAAAGTATTATAAGACCGCAACATTTGTTTGTAAATTGACGAACAGCTGATAGGTAATTGCTTTAGACGTTTCACTAATAGATGAAAATGAAATGAAAATCTATTTTATTACATGAAAGAAATCAATTTTGATGGTAATATGATTTACATACTTAATTAACTACCTGTTGATTTTGCTTGATTTCATTTGCAGTACAAATGTATCTGACTTGTTTTATCAATACTAGTTCTTTTAATTTTGTTGTAGTGAAAAGTTTATATGGCTGTTCAATGGAAAAGTATTTATTGTAAAGATATGTTTCTTATTGATACCCATTTTCCAGACATTAAAGGAAGGAAAATAAAGTGTTTTATAAAAGTTTAGCATGTGGAAATTAATCACAAAATTATCACGTTAAGAGAATATGAATCATCTTCATCACCACCCATGCCTTTCCAGTACTGGATACAGTATGTCAATAGAAAGCTTGATGTTCAACTCCCTATAACTAATCCAGTGCCTGTGGCTATGCATATATTTTAACTTTACCCCACCCATGGTTGTCTTATGCTACATTTACTACACAAATGTCTCAACTCCAGAACTTTTTGAGAAAATTTAGATAGAAGTCTTCATTAAGTATTTTCAAATCTGATACCGTGAAGCTTAAAACCTTGAAGGTAAGTCTTCAACACATGCTGAGATGTGGACACTCACAGTTCAATAAATTTAATGTTATTCACTAATCTCTGGCGAGAGTTATGTTCAATCTCTCTGAAGATTTGAAACCGAAGTGTGGTGATCCCCCAGAGAATCTAATCAAAAGTATTAGCTACCTGAAAAAGCATTGGATCTGTCACATGAGCAACAGAACCCACAAGTATTAAAGTATACATATTCTCGAGAAGACAGGCTGGTATATTTTGGTACTCATGAAAATTTGTATAAATCTAGACTCTTAACATGATTGACCATGTAGCCCTTTTTACAATTATTACTCTAGAACTGTAGCACAGAACAGCAAGTTTGAAGAGAAATGTGGTGCATAATGAATTAGAACATATCAAACAATCACCAGGGCCTAAATATAATTTTTGTAGGTAAAAGGAACCAGAAACTTCAGGAAAATCATACAACTGTCTCTATTATAGTGTTTATATTGCAAATTTTTACAACTAAATAAAAACTACACTTAACCTATGACTAATTTTAAATATATCCCTACTATGTTTATTAATTTATAAATTTATAGTAAATTTATTAAAATCACATGTTATTTAAGTAAGTAGTCCGATAGTAGTTATGTTTCATCGTGGCCTTTTGAACTCTCCGGATTCTTCAGATGAACCTAGAAGAAAGAATTATTATATGTAATACAGACATGTAATATGAATATTATTAATTGACTGCCTCATTGGTTGTGCTGTTTGCAAGCGCAACTGCCAAAATCCCAGGTCAAGTTTTACTGAATTTATGTAAATTAGATTTTCTAATAGTGGATATGTGCCCGATGCATGTCAATAGACCATAATGGGACATAGATATAACTGGTAGAATGTAGGGGTGCAGTACACTCCTGAGTCTATCATTTTTAGAGATTATAGGTGTGATGTTACATAATACCAACATTTTAATAGTTTTTGAAAGGTATTTTTTACTAACTTATCTGAACAGCTAATGGCAGTTGTAAAATAATTAATGACTGTTTTGTGACAGCAATAGTGATAAACCATATAACAATATTCCTAAAAGTGTGGGTAGCCATGCTGTAACTATATCAAGTAATATGTGGTATTAGAAGTGAACCAATTTGAGGTGTAGACTGAATCAAGTTTTTGTTATGTATATTATTGATTGCCAAGTTACTCCTAAGCAATAACAATCCCAAATCCGAAAACGATGTCGGAATTGCTAATTTAATAATTTCTAGGTATAAAATAGCAAAAGAAGTGACATCACACTATGTGGTGGGGGAAGGGTCTTACAAATGTGTCTCAACGCTTGGGGGTTTAAAAATCATGAAATTCGAGTGACAATTTATGGATGGCTGTCTATGAATTTTTTTCTCACCCTGCGGACGATGGCAGAAGCGCCCTCGCCAGCCGTGGTCGCACACGCACACTCCGGCGCGACACGTGCCGTGCCGGCAGCCGCGCGCGCACTCCGCGCCGCGCCGCCCCACCTCGCAGTGGTTGCCGCCCAAGCCCGCAGGACAGCGGCATTTATTCACACCCTTGCACCGACCGCCATTCAGACATGGGATCACGCATTTTGCTGAACAACAAAAACATATTTTGTTTAAAATAATACGTCTTATTATTAAAGGCATCCAATTAAATTTATAACGTTGACTCTAATGTTAAGTAATATCATGGTAAATACGATATTACTTATCAGACACTTACAAAATTCACAACGAAGACCGTAAAAACCTTTTGAACATTCACAGGTGTCCTTCTGTATGCATTTGCCACCGTTCAAACATTTTTGGGAGCATATACCTGAAATAAATCAAATAGGTTATAAAACTCATCATCATCATCATCATCATCAGCCTACAGCTGTCCACTGCTGAACATAGGCCTCCCCCAAAGCGCGCCACTTTG
>DWEJ01001375.1:0-13209 GCA_018245835.1 Mysoria sejanus stolli | reverse complement strand
ACAAACAAACAAACAAACAAACAAACAAACAAACAAACAAACAAACAAACAAACAAACAAACAAACAAACAAACAATCAAACTCTTCAGCCTTTTATTATTAGTATAGATAATACAGCCCATTCATATTTTAAAACCAATATTAATGAAATTGAAAATGGGAATTTATAAATGTAAGTTGCATCTAGAAAAAAACGGAAAACATGATCAGTACCTATTAAAGACTTAAATATATTAACTTATTAACAAATTAGTGAATACTTAGATGTCCATTTGCACATTTTATTTTCTAAAAGGATACATTTTGATGTAAATGTCATATTTCTTCTCCGAGATCTCGTGATTTCGACGTGATTATTTTACAAATTTTACGGGTATTTACTCCAAGATAAGGATGATGTGAGTCAGACGGGGAAAATAGCCACAAATCTTGTAGAATACAAAAACTTTATTACGTAAGTACCCAAACTGGGTCAGCTCACACACAAACACACACAAATTACGAGGTAAGGACAAGTTAATTTGGTTGTCATTTCAACAATGATAAATTGTGCGGATCATATGACAAACTTAATCAGAATTCAAGACGAGTATTTGAACTTTGATGTATTCATGAAAGAAATTTGACTGCGGTTGGCTCACGCAACGTTTTTGTTTAAAATTGGTCACGTAACTCTCGAAAATCAAATTTGGTGGCCGGAGAATAAAATGTCTTTTATGAAATTTTCATAAGTATTAAATAAAGTTCGAAAAAATATATTACAGCGATATCAGATTCTTTTAAACCAACGTTTCGTGATCTAACCAATTTCGTATTTAATGAATAACCACGTTCAGGGAGTTGGGATATGCTAATACTTGGCCCAGTTGCATATATCGTGAACATCGACATGGGCTGGTCAATGTGATATTATTGAGATATGTACCTCTGAGAAACACAATCCGTGGATAAATAAACCATTCTACGTTTTTGTTTTTAGGACAATATTATTACAAGCTGTCTATGGTTTTTTTATATAGTGTTTGTATAATAGTTTTTTTAACATCCTCTTCACTTCGATATTCAACATTAATATCGCTTATATCATTTTACGCATATTGCCTACTGTCTAATAAATACTAGCTTTGTGCTAACGAAACATTTCCAAATTAAGCAATCACATTTACGGATAGATTACTGTATATGTATTGATGAATTAGTTGTAACAAAGTCTGGTTATCTTAATAATTAAGTTATTATAACTTAACAATTAACTAATTATGCAGAGGCCGAAATACTAATGTATCTCTTTAAAATAATACAAGAGAATAAACAAAATATATTTAGTTATCTAGTAAGTCCACGAACTAAAAGACGCTATCAAATTTTAGCTAAATGTAATGAAAAATTTATTGATGGATCTAATCCAATACCGGTTGAAATGTATTAAAATTCACGAAACTCAATTGAAATCAGGATATTCGTAAACAAGACCACAGATAGGCAGACAAAGCAGCTCAGTGAACAAATATACAAGCAAGTTAAATCTTTAAAGATAAAAATACATTTGTGATAAAAGATACAAAGAAAACAAGTTTTAGTAAAGCAGCCATGAGACAAGCAGAAAATAATTCTTGCCAATTTAGTATTAAGCGCTGTAGCCCATGGCTTTTCCTATTATCCGATGGCTGGAGATGAAACATACAAATAGATTAACTAAAAATGAGGTTATTTAATTAAATTTTTTTATACACCTTTGAGAATATTTGATTCATGGCCGACTGAAAATTCTTGTGACATAATATTTATATCAAATAATAAAACATTCAAATATTTGCCGTAAAAGGTCTTTAAAAATTTCAGTACAATTAAACTCAATACAATGGTTTTGCAAAATGTTATTTGTATTTGTTTAAAAGTAATATCTACCTCAATGTATAAATAATATTATCTACAATTATGTTATACTTATTTTAAGGTAAGTGACTTTTGCTATTATTTTACTATACAGTAACGCCCTCTTACAGGATGTGCTGAGACACCGAACGAAAAATATCTCTATTCTTACAGAGCTGAAGAACTAGTTCGTTCATTCTCCTCATACATGTACACCGGTTTCGGATAAGTTTCACTAGCTTGTGGAGG
This sequence comes from Mysoria sejanus stolli, assembly GCA_018245835.1. NCBI lineage: Eukaryota > Metazoa > Arthropoda > Insecta > Lepidoptera > Hesperiidae > Mysarbia > Mysarbia sejanus. The sequence goes on along the minus strand of DWEJ01001375.1, from coordinate 11,085 downwards.
CCTTACTTCATCAAATCTTCCCATTGTGAAATCAATAAACTAAAAATTTTCGAATTTTAAAATTTACATATTTTTACATTCAGATCAATCTAATATGATTACTTCGAATACAGATAGCCAATAATACATAATATACTTTCTATATGAAATAGCCTATAATACATAATATACTTTCTATATGAAAAAGCTTAAACAAAGTTGCGGTCATGTAAGGCCCAACAGGTAATATAAAGCATATAAGTCATGTCGCTTATTACGGACGTGACTGCCACTCGCAATGACCGCCATGACACGCGGGCGGATTGCGACATGGTATTATATATATGAACGTCATATATTATACGAGAAAATATAAAACATATGTATTTTTATTTTATTATTATTATTTAATTTATTTCTACTCTAGTTGTAACACACTGTTGCATTGACGCGGAAAATTACGTAAAAAAAGTAACATAACGCCCTTAATCCCGGAAGAGGCAAGCAGAGGAGTATAGTATACTCTCACGATTAACCAGTTACGTTTACGTCCCACTATGGAATGGGGGTTAGCCTATTTCAATACATCGGGAACATTAGACTCCGATTCACTACAAGAAAATCTAAATTAGAAAATAGCAGTTCTTCCCGACCGGGAATTTGAATCCAGGAAATACCGTTCGGTAGTCGCGTTTGCAACCAACAGGTCAACGACGCAGGAAACTAAATAATTCCTGTCTCCCTCGTATCCGTTATATGACTTCTCGGAGATATAATTTAAAACAATTTCAAACATTGATAAAAGAAAATAAGTCGTACTACAGGAAATAATTAACCAAAACATAATAACATAAACTCATAATAACGAGTAAATATAATTTCACATTTACTTTTCTTTCGCACAACAAATCCGTAATAAACGTAATAAGTATGCGTTTGGACCCAAAAAGCGTAACACTTTAGAATCTAATGGAATATACGTGTAAGGAAAACGAACTGTCCCATAGTGTGGAGTTCGATTGAGACCGGGCGGTGCGCGGTTATGGAACCACGAGCCGAGTTATTAGAAGAATACGAACAAAATCGATATTGTCGGTATTGAGAACGTGGTTTTGATACTTGGAAATATATAAATTTTATGAGTGACCTGTATTGTGTTTAAAATAACCAATATGGTTTTAATAAGTAACACAGCAGTACGAACTATCGTCCAAAACAAACAATAATCATTTTATCATCACAGATCAAGAAATAGTTGGTTTTATTATTTTTTTAGGTTCATTACACATTCCAATAACACGGTATTAAGTATCCATTAGAAAATTAAAGTTAGAAATTCGATCGGGAGGTGACCACCTATTTCATCGTGGAACGTAACACAGCTGGTGGAACGCAGGAGTGTACTACAACCCCATGCCTACCTCTTCGGGGATGACAGGCGTGAAAAGGTATGTAATATAAAAGACATAAACCTTATACGCTTTATCATTTTCAACGCTCTAAAAAGTAATACGGTATCTTTAATTATTTTTTTTAATTTGTCAACATCATCATCAAAGCTTCTATCATTTGGGCGCATTCTGAGGCAGAACAATTTGCCACGTTGGCTGAGTGGGTGTTGACACACTTCAATTAGTATCTTAATTTAATGAAGTCACTAAAACTATTATGTCTTAACAAAACAGTACAAAACAACGTAAATCCGTGAACAAACAGCGTACAGTGTAGTGGTAGACGATTGGTGTTTACACCGCCAATTGACGTTTACGACTGGATTGTTTCAGTGAAACTAATGTTGTTTGTGTATCGCTTCTGAACTTCGGCTACTCATTGTTACTGGTTTGTTACGAGCTATTCGTGTCAACGTCTCAATTTCGACTCTTGTTATATTGCATTTGACACAAAAAAATTGTTTTCATTAAAAATATTATGTATTGAAATTTTGTATGAATTCTATATACCTACTGCGAGGAGACCCATGTTCCAACAGTGGAACGATAGAAGGGTCGATATAATTAGAAATTTGAAATCTCGGTAAATTCATTGCCAGCCATTAAAAATATTATAATAATGCCATCAGCCTATTGCCGTCCATTGTTGAATATGGGTTTTTTCCCTGAGGGAATATACCCATAATTCCCATGCTGGTCATGTTAGTTGGGAATTCCAGAGCACAGCGTCTCGCACTATCTATGCTACTGCCCATAGGCACCCAGGGCATCTGGGTGTGCCTAGACAGATCACGCCACACTGCCTGTCAGCGCGGGGCTTAATCGCCTCTTAAGACACACCGTATCCTGGCACAGGTCATGAATTATTAAACCGCTCTGAAACGGAGTACCATGTCTGAGCGTATATTAGCCATATACGCGTCATTTTTGTTTCTATGTCTATTTGTTTTTTATCTTTGCCTTTGTTTATTATGTTGCAATCCCGACTGCCGATCGTGGAGTCCTGGTTCTAATCCCGGATCGGGTGGTATTAGAATTTTCTAAAACTTTCTCATAGTGTCTACCTTTTCGGGGATCACAGGCGTTATTAGTACAAAAACGTATACATAACTTATTTCCATATTGTAAGGTACTTAGGTATATCAATTACAAAAATAGCCGAGTTGTTAAAACTTCGAGGTTAAAGTGGACAACTTCTGAAACAATAGCGAGTGGAAGCCGTAGGAACATTAACTTCTTACCTTGGAACTGCGAGCGGCTTGCAATTATGGTTATTTTAGGAACACTGTGGAATTATGTTTAATACTAGGAAAGAATCTGTGGTCGAAAACATTTCTACGTCTTGTTAAACTATTGTATACTTCTAAATTATCTAAAGGATTTTGTTTATCACAAAGGATCTTCTGTATGATAAATGATATAAATAACAAAGTAATACTTTTAACGGAATTCTAGGCCTAGCCATGAATATATTGATCAATAAAATCTATTCTATACAAAAGCATTAGACATGTAAAGTTAAATAGATAACCATAAAAATATCGACATAATTTAACTTTTTTAAAGTTGGTAACACTGAGTTGCCGCTGCAAAGAGCGCAATTAATCCTTTAACAATTTAACTGAACAAAACTTTTCTGGACTATTACACAATAGAAAGGTCTCAGCGAAATATTTAATCTAAGTTTAATTTTCCATTCGGAATTCCATGTGCGGTAGCGCTGGAAATATTGCACCACGAGTCCTACATCGAATACGTAAAAGTTTTACGTAAAGCATAGTAACATTTGATCTATATCAACCCTTCTATAGTTCCACTGCTGAAACATGGGTCTCCTCTCAGAATGAGAGGGTTAAGGCCATAATCTGCGACGCTGGCCAAGTGCGGGTTGGCAGACTTCACACGCCTTAGAGAACATTTTTTTTTGAGAACTCCAAATTGTGCAGGTATCCTCACGATGTTTTCCTTCACGTTATAGCAAGTTATATTTAAACTTAAAAATTTTTAAAAAGTGCGCCAGGATTTGAACCCGGTTTCCCGGAGTGAGAGGTCGAATTTCAAACCACTAGGCTGTCAGTGCTTTTTATCACAGTAACAGTACGAAGCATTAAGGAAGGCCAAGAAGTGGCAGGACAATCGTAGATATTTTACGAGCTTTATTCATATTCTAATATTATCTACGGCTGTACTTGCACACTTAATTACATCAATTATCAAGCGGAATCTTAATTATTATAACATTCCGTGCGATATGAAGGGATCTTTTTTTAATATGATAATTTCTAAGCATTAACAATTATGAAGTTCATTCCTAATCAATTAATTGTTATGAAAAGTAATATGCGTTAAAATATTTTGTATAGCTATCCAATGCCACGTAAAATTGTCACGGAAAATTGTCATTGTATTTTTCTTGCTACTATTTTTTAATTTAATATTGGTTGACATTTACTTATAAAACTATTATATCTACAACAATTAATAATAATAAAAGCAATGAAAACAATAAAATTTTCTACGAAAAAATGAAAATAAATTATCATATAGAAATAAAAGTTTACTATAAATTACGGATTCAATGAATCGATCCTTATCGTTAATAAATCCTAACTTTACACAATTTACATGTCTCATCTAATGGTAAAAGTCGTAGAATACTGACCAAGTAAATACTAAATGGGGTTAGGTGAACGATTTGAGACAGCTTAAGGCTGTAGCGGTGAAGATAACTTCACGTTGTGGAGCCCTGTCACGGCGAATGTAAGACGTGAGGACTCTCCCAAGTATACGACTTGTTCAGCGAAATTTGTTTATAAAAGAACACTTTAAGTTGAGAAGTCTTGTTTGCGACACTCGAGATAAGATTTGGTGAAATGTTGAATGTGAATAAACATAAACTTAAACGTGACATAACGCTTGTAATTCCCCAAGAGATAAGCAGAGGGTTGTAGTACACACCCACGTTTAACCAGTTACGTTTACGTCCCACTATGGAATAGGTGGTGAGCCTGTTACATACATCGGGCACATTAGACTCCGAGCCACTAGTAGAAAATGTAAATTAAAAAATTTTGAATTATCTAAATTCCCGACCCGGGATTTAAACCCAAGGCCTCTCGATCGGCAGTCGGGCTTGTAACCAACACGACCAACGAATATTCGATGTATAAATCTCTCACAATGTTTTACTAGGATTTAGTTTGAAATCTGTTTCATTAAAACACACATACAAATCATCCAAAAGTTTTTAAAAGTTTTAAGGGTTTGTTAGGTCCGCAACACTTAATTATAGTTAAAGGGGTATGAAAGACCGAATTGATAAACAAAAGAGATTTATTTGTATCTTACAATGGACCATAGCCGTGTTAACAAACAGACAGACTTACTGGTTGAGTAGCTGTCCCCACTACGAAGCTATAGGTTACGGGTTTGATTTCTCCCCTCAACTAGACAAATATTTTTATATAATCAGGGCCAATGCTTTTTTTTCTATCTGTATTTTTTGTAACTCTGTTTTCTCCCTCATTTATCTAGTCACTATAACGCACAGCCCAGTTTGGCAGCAGATGGGCGTGCGTGAGCTGTCGCAAGACATGATTATATTTCGTAAGATCGATGGATATTACTTATCCACGTGAATACGGGCATTTGGCTGATATAAATTTAATGCGGTTGCGTAGGACGATAGGTGGAACGGTGAGACAATAGATTGAGTAATCCTTACCTACACGGAATTGAAATCAAAATACGAGTACACACGAGTAGGTCTTTACTAACGGGCAAGTATTAAAAATCAGTTTGAAAATATATTTATACATTCACCGGTACAGCTAGCGATCGTTTATCCAAATATACATGGGTATTACACTCGTCTGCTTATATCCACGAGAATTACAGGTGTGATATTCCGTAATATTACATAATAATTATGTATCTCAGTGATACTTAAACATGACATTTTAAACATGATAATCATTGCTTATTACTTCTGGATTTTTAATTAATTTCTATGGTGTACAATGACTTCTTTACGAGTTCAACATCCGCAAAAAGGTTTGTCATGGACTTTCAAAACTGTATAGATATTGAACCCACAATCAAATCAAATCAACCCAGCACACCTGCGAAAGTATTAGCGATATTTTGCCGCTAAAAAGTACATATTATGCCGCTGCCCCAAACGCGTCGTAAAATATCAAATACATATATATTCCTGCTTTATATTTACACTGTGCAAACTTTCTCCCATGTATATTATGTATTGATACCATTCAAACTTAGAATTAGAATTGATTACAGTTTCATGTCAGTCAACAACTACTGTTAACATGATTTTATGCACATATTTATGTATTGTTTTGTATTGTATAAATAAAATTAACACACTTTCCGTGATCTCTATCTACCTCATAAGGATCGAGCCTGATGATACAAAAATAATTATAAAAACCAACGCCTCAATACGTAATACTGATGACGTAAGCGTGACGTCAGAATTGACGGTCTTGTAAAGGTTAATCCCCATCCACTATATCGCGCAACCTTTTTTCCAATCCAACTGATCTATTCATTTCTCGGTCGACGCCTGTTTAGGGAAATCAGTCGTGCGAGTTCAACAAAGTTCACTAGTTCGTTACCCAAAGAGTTATGTGCACATTACATCGCTTTTTTCGTTATATACGATGTTGGTATATATCCTTGTGGATACATAACATTTCGTCTGTATTTACCCTAAAAGGTAGGCAGGGGTACGCAGTACTCCCATTTCTATCGAAGAGGTACGCAGAGGAGTTCAGTACAGTAGCACGTTTCACCAGTTACGTTACACCGGGCACGCATGGAGCCTCTAAGCCACTACCAGCAATTTTAACTGGAAATTCTAATTAGAAAAACCAACCTGACATTTGAACCCAGGACTTCTAAAGCAACAAGCAGTCATATACTAATATGAATAATATTAATAAAATCTATACTTGCTTTACAGGTATGTATAGTAACTTTTTAGAGCCTACTTTTAAGCGAAATATGCTTCTACAGGATTCAGGACAGTTTCCGAAAAGTGTAATAAATGTAGGAAAAGATTCGTCATATCTGTAAGGATAGAGATATTTGGCTCTCGCTGCTGTCTGCCTGCTCCGCAGAGCACCTGGCTTGATGATATCATCACGCCAGGTGCTATTATATATTAATGGGTTATTGCTATTATATAACAGCAGTAACCCATTTTATTGTGTAGATTATTCGCGATCACTCTATTGGAAACACTATAGAAAATTATAATGTTAACAATGAAAAGGGAACAAAAAAAAGGGCGAGTGACGCGGCTTGCGGCTGCGGCTGCGGCTTGCGACTGTCACATAAATTAGGTATAAAACATGCGGCACACGTTTCCGCCGCGGAGAAATAAGTGGAATCGCCAGAAAAAGTTAAACGTCATTGAGTAACTGCACGTTGGTAATAAATTTATTTACACATCACCTCTGATATCCAAGAACAGGTAGGCAGAGGAATGTGGAGGTAGGCAAAGGTAACGTAACTGCCTTTACGTTTAGGTGCCACAGTGGAATAGATGGTACACCTCTTGCCGTACACTGGCCACAGTTCCAGACTCCGAGCCACTATTGAACAATTTACTCGTAAATTATAAATATCCAATTGTGTCCAACCAAATATTTGAATCTAGGACCTCCAAATCGCCATTCGTGCTAGCAACCACACGACCAACGAGACAGTTAATTTATTTACACGATTCTCGGACACTCGTTCGTTCGTTGCTTCCTGTGATGCGTTAATTTATTTATGGCTTTGAAGTTTGAAGTTCTAACTTCGCTAATTCAAATGTATTACTGCATTACGAACTTCAATTCTGGTTTAAAGAAAGAGGTAAAACAAAGAACACAGTATGACTAAGAAAAGTTTTGTTATTAGCACGACAAATGATATGAAATACCTAAGATATTATTCAAAATCATTCTACACGATCCGATGTTAGACATAGGCTTCTTTTGAGCCATATTTGTCATGTAGGTGCAAGAGATATGGGAAGTTGTTCTCTACGATCTCCAACCAGCATGCCCAGCGTGGGGATCCTGGGCTAACCCTTCAGGGGAGGCCTATATCTGGTACTGGACTGCAATAGGCTGCTGATAATGATAATGAATATGGAGGTGAATAAGCCTCCACAGCATGTGATGCTTCGTTTGGCAGAACTAGCAAAACCCACTTGAGTGTCTTTTCGTGTGGATAATAGCAAATTATAGTTACCCAACAAGTGATAGCATGGTCACCGAGGTGGCAGCACTATCGCCAAGATGCACCATCGTCTTTCACAACTGAAATTATGTAATCAGTACATGCTTTTGTACAAGATTTCTAAATACTAGATCGAGATAAAAGGATCCGGTCCATCTTGTATAAGAGCAACACTGGCCTCCCTTTGTCTGAAATGCGAGTCATTAATTGGCTGACGTCATTAATTGAGTATAATTCAGTTCATAAGTATTATCAGTACATATTTTGTTAATCATTCGTATACTTTTATTGTAATTTACGAATTACACACATTTTCATAACAACGTGTAAAAATTCACGTCCACGTAAATTCGCTTTCATTTTTTTCAATTTTTGCATTAATACATCCTAACCTACAATGGGCAAAGTATATTTATCGAAATAAAATATATGGCATATTTATACAAACATACATATCTTCACGCCGGATCCCTCACGGGTTAGGCAGAGAGCACGGTTTGCCAAATATCTCCATCCTTACAGACCTGCCGCGCCTCCTCCACATTCATAACTCTTTTCATACATATATTCATTTTATTCAGAACGGATCTTTGTTTCAATTTATGTCATCTCTATAAACATCTACAGAGTTTATACACCGATGTGATCTGCCATATTAACACATTTGACTTTATTTTGATAACGTAAAACATGATACTTCAATTTTAATTAAAATTTAACGCATCAGTAACTCATTGGACAATTCAATAATCAGCTCGGAATTGCCAGTGCTTCCATTGTAAATATAATATTCATTTCCATAAAATATAAATGCATTTAACTATTTTTAATAGGCACGCTTTATTATTATACGCAGCAGAGTTAATATATTTTAGGCTTTCAGTTAATACGTATTAACTGAAAGCTGAATGTAGTAAATTTTTGTCTAGGCCTATATTATCCATTTATTACTATTATATTATCACGCCCGGTTTTCAACGCGGTGAGCAAAGAACACGGAGTGCGAAAACCTGACGCAATTCTGATACATTCACGACTTTTCGCCCATCAGTATGTTACTTGTTTGGTCAAGATATGCGACTCTTGGTCTCACTTGGTGATTTTAAATATTAATTAATATCATAGTCCATTACAAAATCGTATACAAAGTCTATTCAAGTGGAGTATTCGTTGTGAAAAATCCACAGACAGCACGTAATAGAAAGTCAATATTTGCGATAGATCCCGCTTTTGTCGGGGAACGAATACTGTACGCCAAACTAAGCTTAAATATTTCAGTTATACAGAACATACTCCTTTACTTAGGTATCACTTAGGTTTTTTTATAAATTGGTGGAAAATATGTTCATGTTCATTGATCGTGTTGGTTTCAAGTGCAACTGTCGATCAGGAGGTCCTGGGTTCAAATCCCGAATTGGGATTTATTTTTGTAATTTAGATTTTCTAGTAATTTCTCGGAGTCTGCATTTGTGCTCAGTCTAAGGCAATAGGTTCACCACTTATTCTGTAACGGGACGTAAACATAACTGGTGCAATGTGTGAGTATTCTACATTCCTCTGCCTACCTCTTCGGGTATTAGAGGCGTCATTTTTAAAATTGTACTCATTAACTTAATAAGTTCAATAAGAAACTTAAGTTACAAACTTAATGTAACATTGTATCTGAACTTTTACTTCTAAAATTATCTATATTACGGGGACTTCATATTAACTTTTACAAAAGTTATTGTTCTATTCTTTGGTTGTATTAAAAATATTAGGTTACTTAGAAGTCTTATACAAGAGAAGCTATTCTCAACATGCCATAGAGGGAGGCTCCGAGAACTTCCCTAACTCACTGACACTCTTTCATACATTGGTACATGTCATACATTGGTACATATCCCTATGCGTTATTCACGAAGTAAATCGTCTTCAGTTCCTTGGATTTCGAAACACGTTAGCTGGTTGACGCAAGTTGCTAGAGTTCCCCAACGACGCATTGCTTCCATAAAAACTTCTTGGGTGCCACCAGTTTCCACTTCTGTATCAGCAGGCGCGCTTTGATACCACTTGATCAAGTGCAATGATTTCTTATCAATTCAATCAGTTCATAACTATTGAAAAAATAAGTTTTATTTGTATACCTACATACAGCAATTGATAATTTTAACATAAAGTTCTGCGTTCCGTCGTGGTTTTTAATGCATGTATTCTTCTTATTTTGACGGGGTCTGTGTTTAAACAAAAAAAACATAAAAAAACTGCAACAAACGTTGGTCGGAATGTTAAGTTCTTTTTACACAAAAACTGTTAAAACTTTTTTAAAAGTAGCGCGTTTGTTGCAACTTTCTTTCAGTTTTGTACAATTTGCCGGCCGACACGGTATTCGGTTTTCATTTTTGTTATTCTATTATTTATAATTGTTTCCCTGCGTTTCGAATATTCCCGAACTTATAACACTAAAAAAGGCCAACGAATTGTTGAGTTTTAAATGAAGAGTCTGTCCGCGACTTTTCTTAATCTGTCTTGTTGGTCGAGTGACGATCCAGATGTGTTGGGTTCGATGCACAAATCGAGCAAAGAGTCATTTTCTATCAGTCAAAGGGGTTTTTTCGCACATTAAATTTTATAATAGCAGCTCGAAGTCTGGATTAGTGTTCGGTGCATGGCCATAAACTCACGCACTATATAATGTTGTGACGTAACTGATAAAATATGGAACTGCACCACACTCCTCTGCTTATCTCTTCGGTAAATGCAGGCGAGTTGATATTGGAGCAGTGTACAGTCCAGTAGTGGAATAAATGTCTCAGATATAAAATAATTTAAAGATATAAAAGGTTATCTATAAAAGATATACGTTTTAGTAAATACATCGAATCTTCTTCGCGATGCTTGTCATGGGAAAACCTCGGAGATACGACTGTTTTATGTTATAGACTTGAAATAGACGTGAAAGCTATCATCGTAAAATGTAACCCTTACATATCTGGATCTGCCCCCACCCAAACTTTCGTCATCCCTACAAAACTAAGTAAGTACGCCCAGTATATAAATACAAATTCACTTCGGACAGTAATAAAAGAATATTTTTTATATACACCATATAAGTATATCAAACATTGCTATTTAGCGGCAAACCAAAATATTTATTTCTATTCGATACAATGCGTATGGTGATATATGCAAGTACCGAGGGAGACCAACAATCATATATCTTAACCAATTAAGTCAATTACTAGCTGATGAGGATATTACAAGTCTCCGAAACCAGAATGTGATTGAAAAGAGTGACAAATGTAGAATAATTTCATTAGATAGGTAAACAGAGATCACATTAGATTGGTAAACAGAGATCACATTAGATTGGTAAACAGAGATCACATTAGATTGGTAAACAGAGATCACATTAGATTGGTAA
>DWEJ01001374.1:0-13209 GCA_018245835.1 Mysoria sejanus stolli | reverse complement strand
CAACTGTTACTTGTTCTACCGTATAACATGCGCGGTTTCTACTGTTGTCTTCGGATCTCGATGTAAATACGAGATAAAACAACAAAATCTCGATTGATGCTTATATACCAGACGTGTATCATATTCATAGCCTTTATGGATATCGTAAGTAGCGTGGTTTAATTTGTTACCCTTATGTAAGTCACGGGCAATCTGAAATCAAATTAAATACAGGATTCCTATCAGCATATTAAATATTCTAACTGACATAAGTATAAGGTATGTAATAGTGAGTATTATAAAACGTTTCCAATATAATATGGTAAAACTTGGATCGACTATTCACCATAATAGGTAGCGATTCAATTAATAAAATACAAAGGTAATATACCAATCTTATTACGTCACAAATATTCAGACAGGTTGCGACGGCTCACCTGTCGGCGTAACGCAGCGTGTTGAGGCTGTGCTCGCAAGAGGACATGGCGGGCGAGATCATGGCGATCATGCAGGTGCGCGACTTGTCGCCGATGAAGCTGTCGCGCAGCACCTGCGTGAGCTTGGACACGCGGAAGGGCAAGTGGTTGTTGCCCTTCATGCCGAGCGCGCGGATGCACTCCTTGAGAGCCAGCAGCGACTTGTTGATCTCGGCGCTCTCCATGCGCGTCTGGCGGTTGGCGGAGGAGGTGTCAGCGCCGCGCTCGTTGCCGGCCAGGTCGATGAGCGAGAACTTGCCGTGCACGCGGTGCATGCCGGGCGAGCGCACGATGATCTGGAATACGGCGTGCGAGCGCGACGAGTTCGAGTTCGCCGACGTCTGCGCCGCGCCGCACGCGACACCTACTTTATTTCGATTGTTCCGTAATAACGACATCCTTAGCATATGTGCTCACACCCAACGTTTCTCTCCCGATATCCTTAATAACTCATCAAATTGAATACTAATTTCTAAAAGGTAAAGTAAATTAATCTTCAATATTTTATACTTATTCAATAAAATTTTAGACAACCACAATAAAATATATAAAACAATTAGTAAAGCACTTCACTCAATCCTATGCGTCATTGTAAAAAATAATCAAATTCGTAAAAATAAGTGTTACTATGTTTTAAAGTCAAAGTCAAAGTTAATAAAGTTTAATATTAAATACACTGGTGATAACAAAAATTTGTATATTTTCAGTATCAGAGACCTGACCAGATGTCCGCGCTGCGTTCCCGTGTTGGATGAGTTTCAGCACCTCGTCCACTGTGTCCACAACCTTCTCCGTCAGTCCTACGATTTGCACCTGCTGCTTGCCATCCTCTAGCACGCGCAGTTTCGCTTTGTCCGCCAAGAGGTCGAATACCTGCATTACACGCAAATTGATTATTTTTCATTCATTGACACTGTATTGAACTATTAAATTAAAATACTACTAAATCTGTAAGTCACAAACAATCTAGATACATGTTTAATTACACGTTAAAGTGTGCTCTTAATTCATTTTATATGACTAAATAAGATTCGATAATTCACTCGTGTATATGTAGCATTTACAATCTAACCTGACACAAGTTGAAGTACTGACAGTCATACTAAATGTGCATTAGTTGAAACAATGTGGTGCAGCGAGTACCTTCCCCGAGTAGATCTCGAAGAAGGAGGCGGACACGATGAGGTTGAGCGGCTTGTACTTGGGCGAGCGCAGGTACGCGAACACGTCGCGCGCCGCCATCGCGTACACGCCCTTCTTGCAGTCCTGCGTCTTGCCCTGCGCGCGGGGCCATCAACTACTCAGTACTCAAAAATATATGAACAGCTTCAAATTGATTACTTGTATGTATATAAATATTAACGGCTATCTAATTACATATACATTTTTTTTATAAACGGACAAGAATCACTTTTGTGTGTCTCTGTTTTATCCAATGGTTATTTAGAAGAGAATGCTTTATACATTAAATGAAATATTGTCCATTAAATGAAATATTTTTGTAGGGAACAAAGTTTAAATGAGTAAATAAGCAATATTAGACCTGGAAGTCGCCGCCCATGGTGTGCGTCTTGCCGGAGCCGGTCTGTCCGTACGCGAAGCACGTGGCCATGCCGCCCTCGAAGATCGTCTGCACTAGCGGCTTCGCCGTGTATCTGCAATTTATTATGAGGAACCCATTGTATAAAAGCAGCTCTTTTCGTCACCACTATAATCACATTTTACAAAAAAAGTAACTTCACGCCTGTAATCCCCGAAGAGGTAGGCAGAGAAATGCAGAACATTCCCATGTTTCACCGGTTACGATTACGTCCCACTGTAGAATGGTGGTGAGCCTATTGCCATGCATCGGGCACATATCCAGACTCCGAACCACTACTAGACTTTTAATTAAGATTTTCTAGAAAATTTCTAAATTAGAAAAATTCTTTTGTAGTGTTCCACCCGGGAATCGAACCCGGGACGTTCCGATCGGCAGTCGCACTTGCAACCAACACGACCAACGAGGTAGTCGCATTTTACAAAACAGTAATATAATAAGATAAAGTCGAATGTTATGACCCACATGAATTCCTTAACTATGAATTAGATGATTCCATGTAAAGGCAGATTTTTTTTACTTTACTTTAACTAAAGGAACATTTATTGTAAATACAGACGAGTACTAACTTGTAGACGACTTCGTTGGTGCACGAGTCGTCGAACGCGTAGTCGAATCTGAACTTCTGGTTCTCGAGGTACTTGGTGAGGTCCACTTTGTTCTTGGGCTCGTGCACTATCATCTGGTCCTTCGTCGGCACACTGATCACATCCACCTGGAATGGGTCACAATTTATTGATGTAATATACATACTGATAATTCACATGACAAGTAAATGGTTGACATGCCTGTTGGTATCGTTGCTAGAGGAAGGTGATTATAGATCTGGGGATGGTTGTCTCAGTACCTACCCAGGACGGTTATTTGTGTGATGAGCACCAGTTTTTTTAATATAATTTTTTTAATACTATGGAGAAGTTGATCAGCATTCTGGTAAAAATGGCATACACTCGAGGAGTTTGACATGATAACAATATATAAGTCGTATGTCGTCGAAATACGTGTACGTGGCTGTAATCTAGAAAGTTCCATTATGTAGAGGACGGACGTTTTAACAATACAGCTTTGATATTCACGGGTATTCCCCACCTCCTTTTTGGTGACCTCCTTTTTGTTGAGCGGCCGCTTCCTCACGCACACGGTGATCTGGTGGTCCTCCACGGGCTCGTTGCCGGTCAGCGGTCGGAAGTCGATACTGTTCTGGTATTCGCGGATCATTGCCAGGAACTCCCAGTTAGGGTTACCCGGGTCCATATTCATTAACGCCTCCTGGAATTTGACGGTACGATCTGGTTATTTTCCTTCATATTTCATTACAATTATTATCAGTAACAATATAAAAAAATTTTACGTTTTCAAAAGTTTCAAATCAAATTTCCTAGTATGGCACAGACAGTAAAGGCACTCATATCTCTCAAATTATTCGATTCTCGGTCTTTTAAACAATATCTCTTAAATCAATCCATAAATATAACTGACCCTCTAAGTTGTATTATACAGATTTTGAGATGTTAATTTCCTCCTCAACGTCCTTTACCTCTTTTACTACAAATTAAAACGACAACTTCTTATTTGCAATATTTTAAAAGCACAGACGTATAACTGTTGTGACTAGTTAGTTGTACATAGTGTGTGTAGTGTGTGTCTGACAGGACAGAGCGACCTTCTCCTCCTTGAGCTCGGCCTGCCGCTGGCGGCGCTTCTCGCGGTTCTCCTTCAGCCGCTCCACCTCCTTGACGACGTTGGAGCGGCGCGCGGCGCCCGACGCCACGGCGTGCGGCACCGACACCGTGCTGGACACGCCGGCCGCGCGCGCCGCCGACACGCCCGCCGCGAACTTTAAATATTACCGCTTATAGTGTGTCATCACCATCGCCTAAGAACGTTTGCAAAAACAGAGGAGTGGTCAATGTGTTACCCGCCTTAAAAGAGAGAGCACAATTTCCGCCTTTCTTGTAAAACCCCATGTCATAGTGATCCAAATGAGCCTCAGGTAGAAAATGGAAACACAAACTGTTGACTGCAATACACTTTTTAAATTCAACGATCTTGCAATGAGACAGAGCCGAAGAGTTAAGTTGACGACTCTAAGCTAATAATGCCAATTCACAAACGTCCTATTATGAAACTATCCCTTGTCCTTCCTGAACAGTATAACCTCTAGTAACCCAATTAATAAACCTATATAAATGAATGATGTCCATGTGTCCCTTAGTAAAAACGACTAGATTTTTCTACAGCCAACACTTTGTCAATTAATAAAACTCATCTAAAAAGCTTATTTTTTATGAAAATACATAGGATTTTTTCAAATCTACATTCAATGACAGTTAAAATTATAATTAACTTTTCCTGACATACAAAATTTAGTACCAATAAACATAAAAAAAAACTACGACTATAATACAGACAGGATGAGGGAAGGGTAACAGGAACCTCTTTATTAAACATTCGTCGTGGAGGTTGCATGTACGGAGACTGCCCTTGTACAACTGATAGGGCGCTGGGCGTGCTGCCCGAGCGGGAACGCCCGCCCGAGCCGGGTAGCTAAGGAAATGGATGGCTTATGAAAAAATTTACTGGTGGAGAGTGACCTCACTCCATGTACGAGACGAAAAGTTTTGTGTATAGTATTAGATATCTCTGTTAATCTTTAAAATATATTCGAAACAAAAAGTATAATTCCAAAGCCTAAACAAATTATCTTAAATCTCAAGAACATTCAAATGCCATACAAATTAATCCTTGGAAAGAAATACTGGCTATACTAATAAAAAATTGTTACAAACTTGTATTTCATTTCCTATGGAATATTGTATATTGTAGCACGAGTGGATAGTGTTACCTGCTGCGTGATCCTGGAGTTGGGCGTGGGCTGCGGCTGCGGCTGCGGCGGCGGCGGCTGGGGCGGCGGCACGTTCTCGGCGCCGCGTCGCCCCGTCGTGTCGCCGCCGTGCCCGTTGGTGTACCCGCCGCCACCCGCGCCGCCCGCGTTCGACACCCGCATCTGGTTGTTGCGGGTGACGCGCGAAGGCGCTGCGTGTACAGACGACAACACAACATATTAACCTATTTTTATTATCATTGATTTTTATGTTAGTTGCAATCTTGTTTCTATATAACAACAGTGAATATCATTTAAAGTGTATCGGTGTTTGAGTAGAAAATAGAACATTATTGTATAAGCAAAACTTTAATTGCCGCGTATCTGTTTCAACTAATAATAATAATATGGCAATATCTCAAAATAAAAACTGAGGCTTATTTGCTATTCAAGTACAGCTAAAAGCAGAATTGTGGGTACTAAGGCTCTAGTAGATATGGCAGTATTTTTAAAGCAGCCCTATGAAACAACAGTACCGATAACATAAAATAGATATTATTGTTAATGCTTATGTCATCATTATTAGTACAAATATTCGTATACCAAATAGTTCCACGTAATTAATGAAAATAAATATTTCCAAGGACTAACACTCATTCTGCAATATGATGCTTTTCAAACGATATGTAAATATATAAATAAAGAAATATGATATAATGCAGTAACCAACATAAATGGAGGTTTCATAAAATGCGAGATACTATACATAACAAATGCATGATTAGGATACATATTTACTTAAATAAAAGATCTCCTTGACACGACTGTTTATTCTAAAACATAAAGAGTATGATTCAACAGCAGTACCCAGTAAGACACAAGTGTTTCGACCCAAGCATAATTAAGAAGAAAAAAAACGAAACAAACAAATCGAAAGCTCATTCGCATCGAACTCAGCCGAGCAGTGGAATCGTGTGCAAACAAAAACATAACAAAACTTGCTTGGTGCGATAACAAATCAGCCGTATGGAGTTATCTTACGTGACTTGGGCACCCGCTCCTCTTCCAATGCGGGCTTGAGGGGCGTCTCACATTTCTCAAACGCCTCTAGAGCAGTATTGGATTCGGCCGAGTCCGCGACTCGCTTCCGGCACCGGAACCACGAGCAGCACATTATTGGCAATCTCTCGCGAATCTACAATCTGCTAGGTCTACATCCACTGTATCATTGGCTGCACGAGAGCACGCCATCGACCATGCTCGTTTTTTTGTCCAAGTCTCAATAATTTGGAACGGTGATTTCTATCATTTGACATGTGCTGTGTGTAGAGACGGATAGTTCGAAATGGCAGGCGATTGCGTTGGCGCAAGGTAATCCTGCGCCTGCGCCGACCGCCATATTAGGAACTCTTTCCGTATTCAAGGCAATGAACCATGACGCACGCGCGCGCGCCGACCACCAAACTAAATAACGAGCACGTCACTTCAAACCGCAACATGTACGAACCCAAATCGACCTTGGCGCTCTAGCCGGCCACTGAAAACTTTCCCATCGGCCGCAAACGCAACCGTTGCAAACCCATTAAGGACACGTGACCGGAACGACTGACCCGCCAATACTGTACAGAGTCAGTTCAGAAATGAACGTAAACCGAACATATTGTGACCAAAACGTACGCCGCAACGACATACGCCCGACTGGCGCTGTTCAAACGAGACATCAGCGGGAATCAATTACTGGGATTAGTCGATGGGTGGCCGCCTGCAGTCGGAATCTAATGACAACAATCTATCGCGTGACAGACTGGGTTCCATTTGTCCGACTGATATTAAAAATTCATCAGCGAATGACGTCACGCGAACTTCCAATCGATAATGTACGACATGCCGACCGAATCCTCTAGTTCCAAGATAATGCGTTTATTGAACTTGACTTTGCAAATTTAAAATAAAGAATATGTTGCATGTTACATTCACATATACATTAATATGAAATAACATGGGTGGTACTTCTATTTCATACAATACGCGAATCTTATCAGATCACCACGGTACGGACCAGGTGGAACCGTGCTAATGATGTGGTGATTTGTCAAGAGATGTCGCTAGGTAGGTATCCAACAGCAACATACGCTATCAATATTGATATCTATAGATCGACACTTACATCCTCATAGCCACCTAGATAAAAATGTCAGGATGATTATTTAATCACCGACCTAAAACTAATCACACCGAAAAAAGTGTTATATTGTATTCTAGTATTACAGCTTATAAGAATAATGGTTACAACAATATTACTAGACTACTATTACAATTATTATTATTATTATTATCATCAACATCAAATGAATGAAGTGTCCTTGCAGCGTAACTTACAATTAATCGATTAAAGCGCTAACGTGCTAGCGTTCAACGATTAATTCCATCATCCTGACACACAAGGAACATATTCCAGCCGTTTGTAGTGCAACGAGCTCTAGCACGGAAACGCTAAATTTACAACCGCGAACGACGTGGAAGAGCAAATGTTATCGCAACGTATACGCTCCGCGGATATACGTACCGCGGCACAGCGTGGGAATATCGTACATCAAGCGGCATGCAAGCTTTAATCGTAACTTCACACACGTAATTCAAATTCAAATGCTATGTATTCAAAATAGGTTCCTTAGAACACTTTTAGTAACTCCATAAGTGTGCTCATGCATCTTTTGAAATAAGTACTTACTTATATTAGAATATTATAATATCAACTAATTTATTGTAGAGCTGGAGTTACAAGTTTGTTTATCATTTAAGTAATCATTTGCCTTGTAATATGTTTTTTACAAAGATTTGTTTTAATAATGAATTTACACTTTTTATTTAAAAGACGTCTTTTGGTATTTTGTTGTAAAAGCAAATACAGTTCCCCATAAAACAATGAGACACCTTACATAAGCGAAATCGCAGTATGGGCAGTTATCCCTATTTCTAGTATTATAATTCCCTCTACTATTTTTCTTTACCAAAGTGAGTTTTCATTAGTTCATTCTATTATCTATCATTAATCGCGAGCATGGACACGAATAATAGTTGATTACTATAAAAAATCTTGTCTACAACAGGAAGACCTTATAAAAAGTCCACCAAAACATGGAATGAAAAATCAGAAGTAACTTTGTTTTTTAACGTGTATAAGGTGAACTTTATTTACAGTAGAATGAGATATACGAATTATGTCAATGAATCTAAAAATGATTCTAAAAATTTGTGGTCAATTTAGAAATGTTTCAAAAGATAACCTTGTTATCTATCTCGTATAGAAATCATTCACGACGCTAATTAAGTTCAATAAACTTTACATTTTCCAATCAGAGTAAGTAAATTCTAGAAGCAGCAATAACGCCATTAGTCTTCCAATGAAATCAAATACGAAGCTTTAAAATAACTATTGCACATGAGAACAGAAAATATCCCAGACTGAGAAGGAGAGTTCTTAGAAAAACGAATCATCGAACAGATATGTGTGCATTTTGGTCCAAATGGTTGCACCAATACACTTTAATAATTTGTATTTTTTTATTAACAATAACCTTTCTTTATTTATTTTGCACTAGTACAATAGGAAACAGTAAACCACGACGAATCTACAAACGAGCCGTATAAGTTTTGACATCAGTTTTGTCCGGTTCTTGCTGTCCAGCTAACGAGACGATTGCGAAAGACACCGTGCAAATTTCTATTGACCATTGACTCCGTGCCCTAACCGATTATTTATAACCGAGACATGACATAACCCAATTATATCATATAATTATTTACGACTCTTAACGCGCCTGCTATGGTCATTTTATCTTTAAAATCTCCGTTTCGAGGTTAAGACTAATTTTAACTACACGTTTTAAAACCCTGATTGGCTATTAATGTACCTAATCAAGTAGACGGATAACTGGATTTTATAAGTAACAGTAATAGGTGAGTTTATAGTTCTGTAATGAAATATTTATCGATTTACAAGGCATAATAAGATCCACAAAAAACTATTTGAGGATAGCCTAACACCGTAACAAAGCCTGTGTACAGCCGTGTACTGATGTCGACTGATGAGAATGAAATATAACACGGTGAAAGTTGCATTTCTTGGCGCAATTAATTAAATAGCAATTAAGACAGAAAAATACAACAGGATTCTGTCGTAGATAGTTCTATAGGCAATCTAATAGGCAAGCATAAAAACCGTAAAACGAGGTGTCGTGAGAAATTCGCATCGGCCATTAGCCACTGCCTACGCTCATCTCGACACCGGCCTGATTCACTCGACCCGGCCGATGTACCCGACGCCCCTGTACACTTTATTGTAACTTCACAATCACATGAAATTCCATAAAGCTAAATTTTAATGTTGTATATAAGAACCTCTTGACGCGCCTTCGTGAAATTAGAAAACTATAAACAACACGACCCGTAGATAGCATGCAGGTAGAAATTGATGATACAAAACGCAAGACGAAATGTCAACAGAAGAAAATATTGTATTAAAACGTATATGTATAACAAATTGATTTTTATATACGTGAAAACTAACAGATAATCACCAAGCATAAAAGACGTCATAAACTAATCTTGAAAAGAACTGCCAGAATAGAACTTTACGTGTTACTTAATTGAATTAGTTACTCGTTAATAAGATTATCAATTAGTATGATTTGGTAACAGGATGGCATTCGTAGGACAGTAAAACACAATTAAGTATAAAAACAATTAGCATTGTAATTATTAAAATCTAGGACAAATACAAACAAAAAGATCCTTCGAATATAAAGGAAATTCATACGTTGGATACATGCACGATATTTCATGTTGCAAAGAATAAAACGATTACAATTTAATTATAACTATTGTATTGTGTTATAACGTTACTCAAAAGAATAACACCGAAATTATTTACGAAATTTATACAACCAAAAATGGAACCAAAAGCTCGGAAGACTGACTGTTGATAAAAAAAAGATACATCAACGTCAAAAATACATGCATACCGTAAACAATCTCAACATTTGTTTATTGATACCCACTTTCCGGCACAGGAACTTTCCCATCCGATCATCTATCAATATGCGACGTCAGTAACTGGAAATCTGATTCCCCGGAGAAAACGCACGGATCACACGAAAACGTATCTTATTACAATGCACATAAGATCAAACATTCGCACACAACACACGATAGAACTTACGGCCTACGTTTGCCCGCCGTTGCTGCCTTTGCAGGGTGCATCTCTCGTATAGCACGGGCATTATGCGAAACAACAAAATATATCGAAACAAAAAAAATAACAGAACACAAAACGCTATGGCAACACGAAGGTCAGGTTCCCGACACTATTCGGTGCTCTCCATTCGTTTGATTGGGTTGGAGCGCGGTGCCAGGCGGTGTCGTGGTACGCGGCCGGCCGCGCACTGTCCGCGCGCGCCCTCGTCTGCCTACACTTATACACGAACTAACGAAGCGCGGCTGACCGCCCGGTGGAAAATTCAACCCCTAAATATGCTAGTATTCATCGCTGCACGCTACCGTGGCATTTTAATTACCAGTAAAATATGACCACACACACACACACACGAGTGAGACATGTCGCAGCGGAAAGGAAGTGCCCGATGATGGTATAACAAAAAAATGAAGACATTTCTTGCAAAGGTCGCCACTGAAATAAAAGCAACGATGTTGTTATGACCTTTGAAAATGTAATAAGGTTAGTAAAGAAATCGCTCCTAACATTATCATTTCCTCAGAAACGTATGGCAACAGCAACTTTCCATCAAGACCAATACTAATATAACTTTATATTTATATTGGTAGTAATTATATTACGGACAACAGTATGTACATAAAAAAAACTTTTAATCAGACGGTCCACCAGTTATACAAAAGTTTATCACTCATAAACTTTTAACACATAATTTTATAAGCGTTTTAGACATATTCTCCTTTCAGATAACATTTGTGCTTCTTGGTTTCAAATACATTTTCACGACATCCTGTAAATTTTCTTTAACAGTATAGGCAAAGGTCGGCCACGTTTTAACCCATTATTTATAGTTGTGGATAGATGGCACACCTTGAAAGGAATGCAATATTCTAGAGATATTAATAAGGTGTTTGTTGAGTAAGGTCAAAGCCACACGACTGAAGGAGGAAGGGAACATCATATGAATATGCCATGAGAATAAATTTGGAAGGGCAGAGAAAAACAATGGAAGATTAACGGGGTTTTCTATGCAATGGAACAAAATAGACATGCAATCTAATATCACAATTTTAAGAACTGCGGTCGTAGTGCAGGTTTTTATAAGAATAACTTTTCAACTATCAGATTCAGCAACGACTCTAAGTAACACTCATTGAGTATCTTATCCCTTTTTATCTCATTTTCTAATGAACACCTGTATTTTTAGCCTGTTCCTGTATTTATAAAGATTAAAAAGGTATAAAGGGAAAGAATCATCACAATGGGATATTTTTACTTAAAATCATTATCATAGGGCAAATCAAAGTAGCCTATTGGCTGGCAAATACTGAGCCGGAAACAAACCTAACCTAGCACGAAACTAGGAACTATGGCTGAACAACAAACGATCTCGTCGGAAGCTGTCGCAAAAAAATTATGTGCAAAAATTGATGGATGTATTAAGCCGAGCTAGATGTGGCCGAGGACGAGTCTTCGCACGACTTCAATAGAGGCCAACGTACTAGATATCAAACATTGTACTAGACGAGTCGGTAATAATAAATTCATTATACGCCCGTAACCGACCGCACGTATGTAAGTATGAAGCGACATCTATAAGTACATATACCAATAATCCATATGAACAACACGACATCAATAAAGTAACTTGTGATATTGCAAATGTTCATAGGTGGCGGAATAATTAAGATGCTGATAATAGATATTCACGTACAGTGAGAAGTAAAGTTATTTTCGCTACACTTCTACAAGTGGCAAATCATAGGGAATGTTACCACATGCTAATCAGTGGTCACTGTAGCCAATAACTGCGTGAATCGTCTCAAATGGACAAAAAATACTTTCTTTTATCAGGTGAGTCTCAATACCTCGTGTCTAAGTCTACCTTCACTCTTCTAACTGGAGTATCACAATCTCATATCAACAAGCTCATAACTCTCTATATTAGACTTGGTATTACTTCAGCTAGCACAAAATGAATAATTCATCGTTTCAGTGTAAGTTATTCCATAAAAAAAACTGGTTTCTTATCATTGCTATGTGTAACTAAGAGAAAAGAAACGAAGAAAAAAGCATTAGAGTTCAAGCCTTTTTCTTCGTAAGATTTCCGGCCTTTTTGGTTTCTTTCTTTTGTCCTCTTTCCTTTAGCATCATAACCTGAGTCTCGGTTGAGCGGCGACGGCGATCGACGAGCGGCGGGGAGAGAGGGGTGTCGAAGAGGGCAAAGATAAGAGAGATAGAGACAAGCAATTTGTGGCGCACAACATTACAATACAACCAATAAGTTTTGCACAAGTAACATTAAATTGAGTACAATACAACTGTTTCCTTCCGCTGACTTTATTCTTTTAACCTAAATAAATACCAGCAGATGATCATTGCAATTAATAAAATACCTTAGAATTTGAATTAAAATATTTATAGTCATTTAATAACCACCAATTGCTACATAGAAATCTCATTGAACTCTGAATATAATTTAATGTGCACAGTTTCCTAAGGATATTCGCCGTGCAGCCATACCGCGACATTGCGGCGACACGAGTCCTGGCGGGGTCGAGGCCGCGCGTCGGTTGCGGCCGGTGTAATGCGATCTTGACATTGTGCCGTGCGAAGGCCGCCTATTATATACAGAGTATTCGATGAAAATTGGAGCCTGACTTAAATGTCTATATGGCACAAGCAATACGTAGTGATCTCGTCAAATTAATAGAAATCTATTCACCTTGATATAATACCAATACTTGTGCTCACCATACAAAACAAAAATTACTGAGTAGAAATAGTATCCAAAATTTCGGGCCTAGCACACAAGTCTACTAACCAGGACATTAAACGTATCGAGAAAGTAACAAAGGAAGTGAGCGTTCACTTTTTTTCTAATGTTTAACGAGCGCTCTATATTAGTCCGACGAATATTCTCTTTACAATACAGACTCTTTAAATTATTCTAGTACAGTACCTTAATTCGCTAATAATTTAATATTTTATTTGCTTGTACAATTTTTAAAATTAAACTATGAGTCAATGATGTTCACAGAGATAGATATTAAACTCACTGCAAGTGCCTACCTTCCACGCAATATGATGTAAACAG
>DWEJ01001373.1:0-13210 GCA_018245835.1 Mysoria sejanus stolli | reverse complement strand
ACAATAGAGTCGAAGTTCCAGAATCGGAATGTGCGCAATTATTAACTAAATATTTTAGTTCTGTATATTCGAGCACACCTCCAACGCTTGATATACAGCATGTTATGCAATTCGCGGGGTGTTCAAATACTCGCATTCATATGGGTTCCGTAACGCTTGATGATGTAGAACGGGCACTTAGGAATTTGAAACCTAAGTAGTCCGCTAGCCCAGATAGAATACCACCTTATATTATAAAAGATTGCAGAATGGTATTGGCGGAACCATTATTGCATATCTTTAATTTGAGTTTAATAAACTGTTTCTATCCAGACACGTGGAAAATATCACGGGTAGTGCCAGTTCCTAAAAATAATAGCAGTTCAGAGGCAAATGACTTTAGACCAGTAGCAGTATTATCGGTATTTGGTAAGTTGATTGAAAGTATTCTACACCATCAGATAAGGGTGCAGTTGGAAAGTCAATTGTCTGACGCTCAGCTCGGCTTCAGAGTGGGTCTCGGCTTCACAGTGGGGCTCAATCACAAGTAACCTGTTGTCCTTCTACTCCTACACTATTGAAGCGGTTGACCGCGGCTTCCAAGTGCACACCGCGTAACTTGATTTTAGAAAAGCGTTTGATACAGTCGATAATAACTTGCTTCGTCGTAAGTTCGCCGCTGCCGGATTGCTCATGCTTTACTACAATTCTTCTCCAGCTATCTCCGTAACCGGAGGCAGCATGTGCAGTACAATGGACATGTTTCGGATCTTTATTATACATATTCAGGAATTAGTCAGGGATCGAACCTGGGACTACTGGAATTCGTAATTTTTATTAATGATTTACCAAGTATCGTTAATACTGCTCGCTGTCTGTTGTTTGCAGATGATCTGAAACTATTTTTGAAAATTGGAAGCAAATCATATTGTGATTTATTACAACAATATATTATTAATGTAAATAGACTGGGGTGAACGAAATCGGCTGATATTTAAGGTGGCAAAGTGCTTTGTAATTATTTTTAATAGTGCTCAAAATTTCTAGAATATCAGTATAGGATGGGTGGGTTTAATCTCGGAAGACAACTTGTAGTAAAAAACTTAGGGGTTACCTTAAACTGTCATCTCCATTTTGCACACCACATTTAGTCAATAACGATTAAAGCGTACAGACCTCTTGGATTTATTTGAAGGCAGTCAAAGGGCATGGTAGGCATAGAGGTTGTAAAAATTTTATATCACACTTTTATACGGAGTGTGTTAGAAATGAACGCAGTTATCTGGAGTCCACATGAGAATAAATACAAACTCATTTTGGAGAAACTCCAAAGGAAATGTTTAAGTTCGCTTTATCGTAGGCAGTACGGCTACAGTGTAGGATACCCAAACATTTATCCAAGTTTATTTCTAAACGGCATGTTAGGATATACTTATTAGATGTAAGACGTGATATTTCTCTTCTTGAATATTTTATTTATGGTATAATTTTAAACTCTTCTGTGCTCGAAAAAAATTCATTATTTGTGCCTAACAATCATACACTAGCACGTCGTCATAGATTGTTTGCGGTACCTGATTGCAAATTGGTGATGGCAAGGGAATCGCCACTGGTCCGTGCTTTGACCATGCTCAATAGTGTGTTGACTAGGAATCCATCATTACATATATTTCATTCGACACCGGCTGTATTCCATGGAGCAGCCATAAATTATGTACAAAATGTTTACACTAAATAAATGAATTAGGTTGTAAAAATCTGTAATGTTTATATAGTTGTGTGTATATGATAAATAAATAAATAAATAAAATTATACACCACCAAAAAAATATTACCTACGCAAGCCAGCACTCCATATGACATGATAGTCGAGCTGGTGTCCGTGTTGCGCTCCTTGGCCCTCAACCCTACCTCGGCAGTACATTTTGTCTAGGTATTTGGTGTTTTTCATTTCTTAATGAAGCAACATATAGGCTACTTTTCATCCTAGAATTCCCACGAGGTAGGTATTTAGGCCAGAAAAACTTTGTGATACACTGATTTACATGCGGGCGAACCCGCGGGCACATCTAGTTAAAAATATATTTCTAAACCTGAATTTGAATATTTAAATACTATTTATAAATACATATAAATCTTTGTCACAGCTCATTCTGAACGTAAAAAAACGTAACTTCACGCCTGTAATCCCCGAAGAGGTAAGCAGAGGAATGCAGATCACACCCACGTTTCACCGGTTTATACGTTTATTCTGAACGAATCTTAATATTAAGCCGTGATGTTAAAGATGTCCATGTAAATAAATCACATCAGACGATTTACTTGAAACTATTACGCTAACAGATTGCAATTAAGAATAATTTTCCTGTTCACCATATCATCAAACCTTCTCGCATCCTGTACACAATATGGTCAAATTAAAAAAATGAGTTTAATTATCGCCAATAATCTTACCTTAAATTTATCCAGGGGTAGAAAGAGGCAAGTAATCTAAACCAACTAATCACTACGAGACTTTAGAAGTACTTTAGAAAAAAAAAGACTACATGTACACTCACACTCACACACATAAATAATTAGACAGAGAATACTTTTTTTTTTCAAATCAATAGCTTTGTCAATAATAACGTAAGTCCTAACCTATTAACACTGGCTCGGTACGAAACGGTCGGTGAAAAGCTGTGGAACCCCACCAGAAGAAGTCTTCTAGATGCCAGCTTGAACAATTTAACCTAGATTTGTACACAATTTAAAGATTTACAACAATATTCGTGGAATAACAACATTTAAACACTATTATAGTTGTGCAATATGTATGATACAATACAGCTTAATGACGTTGACGTGTGTCAATGGAGTTGGATAGCTTTCTTTTTATTATTTAGTACGGTAGTAATAGATTACTCTAACATACTAACATTCATATTTTATCATCTTTCTAAGAGAGTCCTAAACATTAATGGCTTTTTAATTCAAAATACTAAAGTATATAATGTAAAACAGGAATTATAAGCCACCTTTAATATTAATTTACGTCATTCAATAGTGATCTGTAGTGAATTTTTTTTAACAATCAGAAAAGATGCAATGAATGAGTAACGCTTTGCGCAAATGTCGATAGTTTAACAGTACATACTAAAATTTAATATACTGATTATTTAAATTGTTCAGATATAATAATAAAAATTACATTTACATTGACCAAGTGAATAACGTTAGTGACAAACCGTGATAAACTGTGAAAGACCAGACTTAACGGTTTAAAATTTAATGATACTCTATCGCTAGATACTTTCTACGGCTGCATTCCAATAAGAGTTCACAACGCCTGAAACACTCTTTTGTCCGTTCCACATAGCGCCTACGATCGTCATGGTCGCAGTAAAAACGGCACTAATGACATCATGGCTCATGTTCAAGTGGACACGACACGATCACTTCAAGACTTGGGTCATCATGAGTGTTGTCAGAATGAAGCGGATTTTAAAATGTCAAAGTAATAAAGATGTCAGTTTGTCAATATGTCAATGTCAAATGTTTGTTATTGTACTTCAACGCCCATAACGCTCTATAATCCATTTTACCAGAATTTACGATCACAACACTCGTCCCTTAATGGAACGGTAAAATCCGTTGTCGTGAGCGTGATCGTTTTCAATGCTTAGTGGAACGCACCCGTCATTAAACTTGTACTATTTGACATGTGACAAGTTTACAATTTTGGCGGTATTCAAGTTGGAAATAGAAATAAATGTTAAGGGGTAAAAATAAGTAATTTTATTAAATACCATTACGGGGAAGGATTATACAAATCAAACTTATTTGAGTAAAAATCAGGTGAAATTTTATAATAGTTGTACTTCACAAGCTTTACAATGTTTTATTATTTTTATAATGTGTTATTGTGAATAATAATATATAGAGTAGTATACAGAAACTGTTCTCTTACAATCATTTACCGAGTAATACGTAATATACTTTGTTTTATGAATATTTTTTTTTCTTTCTTTTTTTTCCATTCGTATTCTCTTTGACTGACTCGCTGGTTGCTAGCGAGACTGTTGATTGAGAGGATCTGCGTTCAAATCCCGGGTTGGGCACTGCTGTACTTTCTATTTAGTCCGAGTTTGTGTTCTTGGATGACAATGGCTTACCATTTTTCATGGTGAGACCTAAACGGCTTTTTTTCTGAACCTTTTATCCTTCCACTGCTGAACATTAGTTGGTCTCATTAGAGAATTGGGAGGTAAGGCCACAATCTGTAAACCACGATGAGGTAGATCAAGTAGGTTTCATAAACTGGCACCAATTATTTATGTTAAGAAAACCAAAGTCTGATCAGTAAGGGTTATGGAATTTGCCACTTTCTGGTTTCTGTATATCGATATGAAACCTGGTCCACGAATATATTACATTATTGTATGCTATATCCTTGGCTGCATCTTGATTTCCATCAGGTGGGATAGCAGTCGGACAAAAACTTATTGCTAAAAAAATAACAATGAATGATCAAATGTTTTCTAATTTAAGCAACTAATATGGAAGACTGGGAGGAATTAGTGAAAGATTATGACTCAAGTCTCAATATAAATACCTTTGAGAGGACACTACAAATTGCAAAATCACAGTGTACTAAGGATTTAGCGGCTTTTGAAATAGGTAAGAAGCAATCTGTGATGATAATAATACATTCAAGAGAGCTCTGTGATAAATATAATACATTCATTGAGAGTATACACAGACAGACTAAGAAACAAACAGACACACAGAGATGTACACGTAGATGTAGTAGATGTAGAAATCTAAATAGATGAGATATTAGGTATTGTATCACTATATGGGTTAGTTCAAAATGTATGTCTGTATTGGTAAGTACTGTATCTAAGTTACAACATACAATTATGTAATCATTTTGTGTGCTACATCACTCAATTCACTGTACTCTTTGAATATTGATAAGAGATATCTTGGTACAGTTCATTACCTTGTTAGTTGACTGGTACAATTTCGATGATAGGATCTTCTAGAGTATGTTCTCTTGTAATGGATCATAGTTCGAATTTTTGTCTCGTGTATTTGCTGTCTCATGCGTGTTTGTCTGCCTCCCTCTTTGTGGATTACAGATGTGTTGTTACATTTTCATCGATGTACATATTTCAGATTGGTTTCTTGACACACTCCTTTTGAAGCCGGTGTCTTTGTTAGAAACAATAACAGCGAAGAGATATGACTGTGACTGGACGAAAGCTCTGGGCACAGCATTGACTTTACTCTCTGATATCATACAGAGGTTTCCTAACACTGAGCTGTATTATGAAGCAATCAGCAAGGTAAGTTTATTTAAAATTACCATCGAATTGCAGGATAAATAATTCAAAGTAGTAGCCATCTAGTGGTCGAATTTCGACCATAATTCACTTTCGTATCACGTTTGAATGTTTAGGTTAGTGTAAAACAAAAGTAAAAAATGAGGATTATAAAAATGAATACTTTTTGAATTGAACAGATAAAATAATTTAGGAAATAATTTTAAATTTATTAAAATTATATCAGCAATCTATATTTACACTCCAATATTTCATCTATATGTCATCCAATATATATTGCTAATAAATATCGATATTTGTAAATGATAATATCGATATATTATTATTAATAGCACTACTGAAATGTATATATAGTTCACACACTGTTGTAAAAAGGCATCCAAAGGTTGATGTTTCACATATCTTATTTGTGTGCTCTTGGCAGAGCAGTCGTGGTCAGGCATGTTGATTGGAGCTGCACAGTAATATAGCTCCCCATTCACTTCGGTCCGATGCTTGGCATGTGTTCTGATTATCAGGGTGTTGGTTAGGGCTTTTATTTGGTCTGTCCAGCAAAGCGAAGGTCTCGCGCGAGATCTACCTCCATTCACTCTACCATACTCACATATGAATATATAGTTTACTAAAATAATTTGACTGCCTCATTGGTCTTGTTTGTTGCAAGTGTGACTACTGATCCTGGGTTCGATTCCCAGGTTGAACACTACAAAAATTTTGTAATTCAGATTTTCTAATAGAGGCTCAGAGTCTGGATATGTGCCCGATGCATGGCAATAGGCTCACCACCTATTCCATAGTGGGATGTTAATGTAACCGGTGAAACGTGGGAGTGTTCTGCATTCCTCTGCCGACATCTTCGGGGATTACAGGCGTGAAGTTATGTTTATTAAAAGAACCTTTTAACATTACACTATGTTACATTCCAGGTCTGCAACTCGGCATTCTCTAGTAAATCCCTAGAATGCCTCACACAGCTTGTGAAGCGCCACACACCGAATACTTCAGAAGTCCAAGCATATATCAACGCTTTGTCCTATGTGGAGACATCCAAAGCAGCTCATGTGGGCCTCATCGGTGAGACATCGTAGTTCAGTATAAGTGTGTATGTATGTTTTGTTTGTATGTGAGAAATTGTCACAAATAGTGGAGTATAGAGGATAGTCTGTGATGTAACTCGTTGAAGCTAGTGGTCCTCATACACAAGCTCATAGTCACTTAACGAGTTTTGGATAGTGATGCTCAGTGTATCTGTCAGGATAATCTGAATTGATGGAAGCAGTTTAAGATCCAAGATCACAGTTGCAGCTCTTAAAATTAGCAATATAGAGTGGCAATGGGTTTCCACATTGCTTGAACAAGACTTAGAGAAGAAAGGTGATCAAGTGGTGGTGATCACTTTGTGGTAAATATAACAGTCATCCTCCTACCAGGTGATCTGAATCCAAGGAACAGTGTTGTCAAAGCCCAGGAGGGGGTAGCATACAGTCGAATAAGGAATGCTTTTTTCCAACAGAAAACCTCCTGTACTGGGTAGCATGTTTGAATTTATCACGTTGTCAGTTTCATTTGAAAATCTCAGAATTAGAGGGTTAAGGCCACAGTCTGCCACACTGGCCAAGTGGGCATTGGCAGACTTCACACATCTTAGATACAAGTGTTGTCATATTGTATATATTCAAGTCATTGAAGTGTTTGTTTCTTTGTTTTTAACACAAGGGACAATCTGCGAGTATCAGCCACACTCAATACCAAATGTGAACATAGTGTGGAGGACGCTTATGAACATGCTGGACTCACAGAAGAATAGCACTTTCTCGGTAAGCACTTGTTTTGCAATATTTCTTATTAAGACTGACTGCATCATTGGTCATATTAGTTGCAAGGGCGACTGCCGAACGGGAGGTCCAGGGTTCGATTCCCGGGTCGGGCATTACAAAATTATTTTAATTTAGAATTTCTAGTTGTAGCTCGGAGTCTGGATATGTGCCCGATGTATGGTAATGGACTCACCACCTATTCCATAGTGGGACGTAAACGTAACTGGTGAAACATGGGAGTGTTCTGCATTCCACTGCCTACCTCCTCGGGCATCACAGGCGTGAAATTACGTTTTTATTATAAGATAAATGTAACTTCACCCCTGTAATTCCCACAGTACATTCTCAAGTTTCACTAGTTATATTTCTGTCACAGGCACAAAACCCAATAGTGCCCAACCTGGGTTTTGTGCCCAGGACCTATGGATTGGCTGTCGGATTCTCAAATACTCAACCAACGAGGCAGTTCTTACTATTACATATTTGAAGAGTCACAATAGATGCACTCGCATTAACCTACTTTGTGTAGACTTATGTCCAGCACCGGACTAAGGAAGATGTATGTATAGTCACGCCAGGTGCCCTACTCGGTAGGCAGGGGCCACCTACCAAACTTTAGACCTCAGTTAGTTTTTTTACATTTATCAATATCTGCATTCTTTTTCATATTGGTTGTTTGGTTTGTCATCGTTACAGAATGTTGCCAAAACTGTCTTGGAAGCGATGTGTGGTCTGTTCAAGAGCTGTGGCCGGGACCTGGTCGTGTCTGAGCTGTACGACTTCTATGACAAGATAGAGCTGTTCCTGGAGCGAAAGATCAGTGACAAGGAAACAACGAGAGTCAGGTGTCTCAAAGGTAAATAATACACCCACTTGTATATTGTATTTGTACTATACATTGGGAGTGTACTACATTGCTCTGTCTACCCCTTCGCTGTAGACGCGTGGTTGTAGCGTGGAGTCAGACTTAGTGCCTAGTGTATGGCAATAGGTAACTGGTGATTCGTGAACGTTCTACGCTCGTCTGCCGACTTCCTTGGGGATTGCAACCGTGATGCTACGTTTTATAAGAACTCTGTCAGGACCACAGCAGGTGGTAATTCTTAACTTCTGCATACAAACGTTTCATAATATCACAACTTCATTTAACAGTGTGTGTGTGTGACTATAATATGAATAATATTTCAAGTAAAATTATTTTGGTTTCCTCTCTTCGGTGATTCCAGCCGTGACATTATCGCTGCTCGGCCTACCTATATCTTGGGGTGTTTTGTACCTACTTTGGTGACAGGCAGGTTTTCATAACATAGGACTCCAGTTGATGTTCTATGGGAGAAACAAAGAAGAAAGAGAAAGATAGTAAGAACAGAAGAAAGGAAGAGGGAAAGAAAGTGAGAGAGAGAAAGAAAAGAGAGAAAAGATAAGAAAGAGAGTGGGGGGAGATAAAGAGAGAGAGGAGCAGCTTTATTCGTAACCATAGCAGCACTTAGGTATACAAAGATTAACAAGTTACTGTGTCCAGCACTGGACGGGATTGGGCTGATGGTAACGATGCTGTTTTTCACATTCCAGTCTGCTGTACAATACTGGAGCAGCACTCCGAGCTGTTCAAAGAGCGTGTATCCGCTAACACCAAGTTGCGAACCATCTTGTGGAATAACTTGAGCGACACGTCGCGACCTGCGCTGCTCGCTGTATACAGGGCAGGCTTCGACGATGGCAGCCGGAAACAGGTAGGATTCTATTATATAGGAGGTCAAGACTCTCTTGACTGTATAATACAGTTCAAATACAGGTTAGCGGATGAGCCAGAGCGCTCTGTGGCCTATGTGTGGAGAGACGATACACAGTATATCTGTAAGGGATTGAGATGCTTGGCATTCAGTTACCACTGCCTAACTCCTTGCCTGCTTGACATACCTGTTGTGGCATTATAAAAATAGCTTAGTAATTTGTTTACGAATAATTGTTGTTTTAGCAGATAAGGTGTTTTTGAAATCTAGTCTTTCTGGGAGGCTGTGTTTGAATCTTGCCGCACACCTCTTTGTGAAATGTGCATGTTAGGGTTATATATTACTGGATATAACGGTGATGGGTAATATCGTGGGGATACCTGCAAACATAAGTTCATAAAAATAATTATCTAAGTGTGTGATAAAGTTTGCCAATGCACCCCAAGGCCTCAACCCTGTCAATCTGATAGGAGACCCATGTTCCAACAGTGGAACCATAAATGGATTCCTAAGAACTTTTCATCGTAATCATGGGTACCTTGGTCGGGCACTACATAGTTTTTCTAATTTAGTATTTCTAGTAGTGGTTCAGAGTCTGGATATGTGCCCGATGCATGGCAATAGGCTCACCACCTATTCCACAGAGGGAGGTAACGTAACCGGTGAAATGTGGGTGTTCTGCATTCCTCTGCCTACCTCTTCGGGGATCACAGGCGTGATGATATGTTTATTATTTCTAGCAACTGACCGAAGAGGTGCTCAGCAAGGTGCACTCCACCAGACCGCTAGTGAGGTACACCGCGCTGAAGGTGCTCAGTGACGCCTGCAAGAAGCAGACCCTGGACGTGGAGCTGCTGGGATACGTGGACGTGCCGGCGCTGGAGCACCGCCTGAAGGACGGCGTGTCGTATGAGACTGCTGAAGCCGTGAGTGGAACGTTATCTTTTCCTCCTTCATTGATACCATCTCTGCTCACTCTTTCTGTTAACTATAGGACTAACTTGGTGTGTACAGAGCCAGCTGGCTGACTGAAGCATCCTTTGATGTGAGTAGTGGTGCAATATCCTCACCAATGAATGCAAGGATATTGATATTTGGTACTCAATGCTGTCTGTCTAGCATCTAAGAAATGTTGCTTGATGATATAGGTATGAAAAATATACTTGCTCAGCCAATGCAAGTGAACAAGGATGCTGAGATAGAATTTTATCTTGTAGTTGACTGAAACCAAATGATGGTGGCAATTATTGCATTACACTTATTGATCTCTAAGACGTGTATAGTCTGCCAACTCGCACTTGGCTAGCGTGGCGGAGCGTGGCAGAGTATGGCCTTAACTGTCACCCTGAGAGGAGACCTGTGTTCCAACAGTGGGACGAAAGATGGACGGACAGGGTCAGGGTGGTGATGATGATGGCCGTGTTCCAGCTGTGCTGGTGTATCGACGCGAACGTGTTGCACAGCGAGCGCCTGCTGCAGGAGGCGATCCTCTACTACGACTCCATACCCAGGTCCTTGCGCCGGCGGACCGTCATCCACAACATACTGACGGCGCCGGACGAGATGCGCGCGGTGAGTCCAAGATATTTGTGGCCTTTTGGCTATACCTTTCTAGAAGTGGCCTTGAGTCTGAACGGGCGACCGGTGTATGCCGTAAGACTCACCATCTATTCCATGTAACTGGTGCAACGGTGGCTGTATTACACTTCTCTGCCTATCTCTTCGGGTATTGGCGTCATGTTGCGTTTATCACTCGAATAAGGAATATACTGATAATGACACATAATATGTCATATACTTTAGTAGATAAATAGAACAATACATTAAGGACAAAAATGGAACATAACTTAGTTCATCTTTAATTGTTCAGCTGGCTGTCACATTTCTGACGACGTCGACGTGCACAGCCCAAGACGACGCTGAGAAGGAGAAGTTCATGTCCATTTGGAAGGAGCTCTTCGATACAGAAGGAGGCACCAACGACATCGTACTGGAAAATTCGCAGAACGTTCTAGATGATTATCTACGACACGTCACTTTTGTTCTGCAGACGTTTCTGGAAGAAGATTTGGAGGTGAGTAATTTCTTACGATAGCTATTGTGATTTGCTCTTATAATAATAATAATATAATAATATCTTGGGACATCACACATGGCGGCTGATAGACTACATATATACATATAAATATAAATTTAAATAAATATTCTTCTTTTACACCCAGACACAAAACAAATACTTGTGCTTATCACACAAATATTTTATTCTGGGTGGGAATCGAACCCACGACCTACGGTCCAACAGTCAGGTTCGCTAACCACTGCACCAACGGGCCAGTCAAAACTATAGTCTAACCGTTAGTAAGTTGGATTATACAGAGAGTGAGACTCTTGTTGAGTCGGGGCGAAATAAGAATCCATTCCCTGATCCCGTCGTGCTGGGGTTCAGGGTGCCCGTGAGAGGCGGGAGACTGTAACAATAATAATGAAGTTATACATAAACCTTTGTGAGTAAAGTCAGTAAACATGATGTTCCAGGAGATGCCGAGCACCGTGTCGCGGCTGCTGGGCCTGACGGCGCGCGTGCTGCGGCTGCAGCAGTGCGGCGCGGCTCTGGGCGGCGCGCTGCGACGCGCGCTGGCGGCGTGCGCGGCGCGGCCCGGCGGCGCGGGCGCGGCGCGCGCGCTTCGGGCCGCCGACGCCGCGCCGGGCACCTGCGAGGTATAAATTCATACACAGAGAAAGAGAGGACAAGAAAGCCATAGCAATAGCCATAGCATCCACTCAAAGTCATAGAAAATCTCTTACAAAAAATTTTTTGTTTGACACCCTTCAAGCACTAGTAACATATAATTGCCACTGTAGTGATATGTGTGCAGATCTGATCATTTTCGTAAGAAACTCATCATTTTTCTTATATACTTTTTATATAACTATAATTCCATCCATTTAACAGTCTTCGGAAGTCAAAACCTGAATGTAGACTTTTCCTTTTCAATGTCCTTTCATCTAGTTCAAGACCTGTATCTATTATTCAATATTTAATGTGTTCAGTTAATTGCCGCGCTGGTTGATTGATCGATCGCGAACGCTACTGTCGATCGAGAGGCCCTGAGTTCAAATCCTGGGCAAGGTGTTATAAGATTTTTCTAAATAGAATATCAAGTAAAACACCTAGTATTGGCTCGGATTATGGACCCTCTATTCCATAGTGGTACATAAACGTGAATAGTAAAACATGGGAGTGTATTGCCTACCTCCTCAGGGATTACAGGCGTTATTTGCATTTTTTTAATGTCCTCAGCACATCAATATAAACAGCTGTACGGACGACGAGCAACTGAGAGAATCGTGCTTGAGTCTCATCGAGGCACCGGACTTCTCGGTGGACAGCTCTCAAGTACTGTTGGCTGCTAAGGTAAGGCTGTGTCTAATATTAATTATGATCACTCTGTTCATTCATATATTTTCAGATATAGCTGTGTGTGTGTGTGTGTTTGTTTGTTTGTTTGTTTGTTTGTTTGTTTGTTTGTTTGTTTGTTTGTTTTTTTGTTTGTTTGTTCCTGTGTGGCTAGGTGATGACAGGGCTCAATCCCAAGTTAATGTCTACACAAGGAGCGCATTAGATTTGCGCGCAAGAAGAAAAGGATGCAATTTTTGTGTGGCTGACATAACTGTTACCAAACTGCAATTTTGCAGCTGGCGTCCAGTTCTGATGCGGTCCAAATATTTATCTTTTGCACTGTCTATGTGTTAATGTATATATTTTTTCTGTGTTACAGATCTTAATATCCAACAGTGACACAGAGTCCGCAGTTATTTCGAAAACTCTTAAAAAGTTGGAAACTATTTTTTTGTATATGAAGAACGACTTGGATAAACAAGTGTCATGTGAAGTGAGTATACACAGGCTTTAGATATTCATTATTGCTATGCCATTACCTCGTTGGTCGTGTTGGTTGCCAGCGAGGCTGCGAACCATTATCAGCCTATCTCAGCCCACTGCGGGATATAGGCCTCCCCCAAAGAGCGTCAACACGGTCTGTCGCTGCCAGACATCAGCAACAGGCTACTGCGGCTATCTTGGACAGATCTGGGTCCAGATCAACTTCACCTGATGATCCTATTGTGATACCACCACCAAAAAGCTGGCCTGATATAATAGGGATACAATACTTCAAGTCAATGTTTTGTATTAAATAATTTTACTGAAGTTTTTCATGAGTGTGCGTAGGTGTGTCTATAGTCTGATTAATATCCTAAAGATGAGGGAAAGGTATGTTATGTATTAACATGAATGTTCATAAAGTTAGTGTCAGATGTGTCATAGATGATTATAATGAATTCTGAGGGTAGA
>DWEJ01001372.1:0-13211 GCA_018245835.1 Mysoria sejanus stolli | reverse complement strand
AATGCCGACTCCCAAGGCGAGGGTGGTGCGGACGCCATGAACCGCGAGAACGTCTCCAACAAGATCGCCGCCGGCATGGACCGCTGGCAGAACACCCTCGAAGAAATGATCAACCTTCGATCTTCAAACAATCAAGTGTTCAAGGACAATTATTGGGTAAGAATCAGGACAATTAATTACAGCGAAAATGTCTGCAAACATTTATGATAATGATTTTATTATACAAAATAAAAATGCCCGGCAAAACGTAATAGAAATAATTTTAGCCAATCGTTAAATCAGCAACAATTTATTTCCAATAAGCGTGTTATTCGCTACATAATCGCATCCATATTAATATTAGAAATGCGAAAGTATCTTTATGTGCCGGTTTATTAAGTAGCCATATCAAAAGTGCTGAACCAACTTTTTAAATTGGTAATGAGGATATCCCAAACACTGGAAATAGATTAAATATATTTAACTAACAAATGTTGTACGAAAATGACATAATTTTCCATGCGAAAAAAAACGGATAACTAGTGTTGTATATAAGAGGTTATTGCCGATCGATCAATGGTCTTTTCTCATTGATGTACCTTATCGTAGTCGGGTAAAATTATACCCGCTAATGTCCACTAATTTTACCCTCGTGTATACGTCATCTGTATTGGCTGTTTGATCCTACTTACTGTTTGACTTGTCCATTTAAGTATCGTCGGAAAAGTAGCATATTCACGATTATAATATTAGCATCTGTATAACACGTCACAACTTTCAATATACACTCAATATTTTCAATATACTATGTTTGAATTTTCTGCAACTAGTTTCAATGTTATGTCAAATTATAGTCAAATAAGCTGTAAAGGTCAAGTGTTACCCACATTTTTGTGACGTTGGAATAAATGTAGAGATAGATGCTCCATATGTACCTAATAAGTATATAGCTGTGTAGATCGTCATGTATAATTTTGTTGGATATTTGTTTTTCGAACGCTTGCTTTCTCTTGACACAGACTTGAATTGACATTACTGTAATTAAACGTTTTCATAGTTACGAGATTCTTGACGTTAGATAAATGTAAAAAATGCGCACAGGCATCCAGCGTAACACGAGCTAAACAAGTCTCCTCACAAACATTACGCTTACGACTTTCACATCACATGATGACATATTGCATTGGTTGTGACTTTGTGATGTGTTATTATTATTGACTACTGAACAGCACCGCGGCTCGTGTAAGTCCTAAGTACAAATGAATCATGGTTTTCTTTCTAGGAAAACGAGATGGGATGTAACGCGTTCTCAGTATATGTATCATTCATTGGCCATTTTACTTCAATACATTGACTTTAAAATACAACAGAAAATATTACAACTATTTGTTTTTAATATGGGTTACTACAATAAGCCATATAATTAATAATTGAGAAAACATTATTAATAGTGTTAAATAATTTGTATGTAAGTATGACAAATTCAGTGCCTAAGTTGAAAATATTCGAGGAATTTCTGTTACCAGTGATGACATACGCTACCGAGACATGGTCTTTTTCCTTATACACAAACTCAAAGTCGCTCAACGTGCTATGGAGAGAGCCATACTCGGTATTTTTCTACGCGACAGAATCTGAAACGACGAAATCCGTAAAAGAATTAACGTCACTAATAGCTCACAAAATTAGCAAGTTGAAGTGGCAATGGGCAGGCCACATCGCTCGAACGACCGATAACCGACAGCGAAGAAAGGTCATGGAGTGGTGGCCGCGTGTCGGTTAAAGGGGCATAGGTCACCATCCTAGCAGGTGGTCTGACGATCTGAAAAAGACATCGGGCTACTGCTGGGTTTCGAAGGCTAAGGACCGGGAGGAGTGGCGCCAATTAGGGCAGGCGTATGTTCAGCAGTGGACCACCATAGGCTGAAGATGATGATGAAAAATGCGTTAAGCACGTGTTATATATAACCATATGTGTTCTAATCGAATAGTTATTACATCATGTTCAAATATTTTCAGAAAAACTTTAATTATGTATTAATAAATATTACTCATACGAGTATGTATGTATGTATGTGTTCTGAGTCACACGCAGTTTGAAATAAACATACCTATAGAATGTAGCATGTTTGATCAGTACACCTCGCATCGCTATGTAACGATGATGCATTGTTGACGTAAGAGAAAGACAAATAAATCCATTATCGTTCTCAAGACAATTAAAATATAACTGTGCCTCAGTGAAAGCTTAGTTTTCGTAACTGGACAAGCGCTGCGCTAAGCGGCCCGGCCAAAAATTGCCGGGAAATAAATTTGGGAAACAATGCACGAGTAAATTGCCTAATTAAACGAAAATAGTAATTTCGAAATTTAATATCTCTCTTTTATAACTATACGTGTCTGTTTATTCGCGTACGGTTTAACATAAAGTGACCCATGCAAAGTTTATATGCATACGAGTACTAGCTTTTACCTGCCCGTTTGGTTGAGCATTTTTAAATTAAATAATAATAAAATTAAATACAGCAATACATTTTTTATACATGCACATTGGTCTAGAAGACTGCTAACTCGCTCGTCAGCTAGTGTCCGGCCTTATTTCTATTTGGAAACTTATGTATTCGGATTATAATTGTTTTTCTAGGCATTTTAAAAAGAAAGTTGTAATATTAAAAACACCAATACAACTGAACGTCTATAATAAATTTTAATGATACACCGGCTGCATTTGTTTGGTATTATTTACATCTACAAACATGACATTTATTACAGACAAAAATCCAGAAAAAATTGAAGAACGCATAAGGATAACGAATTATTTTACTGTTCAATGTTTTGTGAGTATGATTATACATACGCCGGCTTAACTCACGTATATTTTTCTGGGTGGCGCGACTAGTTTCGGACATAGGGGTCCGTCTGTATAAGCTCTTGCAGAGTGAAGTAAATTGGAGCGGAGACCGTCTCCCTGAGTATAGTACTGAGACACACGTAGGAAGTTGTTGCATATATCATTGTGTGCAATAATTAATAGGATTTTTTTACGTTTCGTTTCTACAACTTACAGTTAAGTTTTAATCAATGAAGTAGTGTAGTTTTCTTGGGATAAGAGATGATATGTTTATCTTGGTTCTTAACTTTCCCAGAGACCAAAGATTACTTGACATCACAGATACATACGGTTACGTGTAATGAAAGTATTGCCGTGACCTTTGTGTAACCTAGTTAGGTTGAATAAAGTGAGTGCACGTGGAAATCTTAATGATTTCACTGAATTAATTTTATAATACTTTAACATTAATCCCATTGTATCCCTTCACAAACTAATGTTTTGTTAAAAAATGTCAGGATGTTTAGGTTTTTTTTATGAATAGCACATTCGTAATAGTCATACTAGAAAATATCTTTACTTTACTTTACTTTATAAATTACCTCTAAAAAATCATTTTAAAACTAAGTGCAATAAATTTCAGACTAGTATTTTAAGAAATTAAATACGTGCGTGATCTGTGAGGACGTAACTGGGACAACGCTCGAAGGATGCTGATGATGATGAAATAAGTACGTGATCAATTTCGATAAAATCTACAAAATTTTAGACGCATTTTATAAAATGTGAGTCAGGTTATGTGTAGAAAAAATTAGCGCGATGTAAATGAACAATGTTAGAGCCGTGAAACACATTGTCCGAGAGCATTTGCTCAACCTGCTTTCAAAGTTCAGTAAGTATTATTATTTCGGTTGGCGCAATAAAAATATGTGCTCATTGGCCCACCGTTGCCCCGTCATAAACGCCGATTACAAAACAATTTCAGCATCTCTTCAATAACATGGCGGCCCTCGCTCTTAAGTAATGTAGTCACAATATAACATTTTTGCTACGGTCGAACATTTTTTTCCATTCTCATGTAAAGAGACAAAAATGCTCAATCTTAAAACATGATAAAAATGTTATACTGATAATACTAACACCATTAGATTTTTTTTCATTTTTCTTCTTCCTTTCCTTTCTACCACTTACACTCAGATCCAAAAGATACTTTATCGAAAATTATCAATGGAAATCTACGCGGCCGGGAAATAAAATTCGGTACCTCTTGTACGACTCGCTGAAGTGTTTATTTTGCACTCTTTAACCAATTATTATTCATAATATAGCAATCGCCAGTAAGTGGATATAAATGCAACTGGGTCTGTTACGTGAGAGTAATGAACGAACAATACGGAGGTAGCCGCAACATTAAATACAACAGATAAATACAGTCATAACACTTTTATGTACCTTTTAGTGTAGGCCCGTCGTTGACATTGAGATTAGCCAATCAACAAAACTGCAATGTTAATAATTCGCTTACATTCACATCAAATGACACTTGCTTATTATTGACGTATATTTTTGTTTTAATAAATTTGCGTAATACAGATAACGATAAAAGGATTGAATGATTGTTCGGAGAGTAGATGTGAGATTGGAGAAATCATGGCAACCACTGAATTTTGTCATTAAACGTATTAAAAACATGATTTACTAGTGTGTATTAGCTCGGAAGCAACATTGTAACGCGGTTGATGTAGACTTCGCGATAAGCATGAAAAAACATTGATACATCGTATACGCAATTTAATGTCTCTTTGCGTGTTTTCTAGACCCATATAACCGGACGTGGGATATGTTATTCTTCCAACGCGAATGGACCATAACTTTCGTACATTAGAAAATAACGGTTGGTTTTAACTGGAGAAATCTCCTTAAAATTAGGTAGATA
The DNA here is from genome assembly GCA_018245835.1 of Mysoria sejanus stolli. Classification (NCBI taxonomy): domain Eukaryota; kingdom Metazoa; phylum Arthropoda; class Insecta; order Lepidoptera; family Hesperiidae; genus Mysarbia; species Mysarbia sejanus. The sequence goes on along the minus strand of DWEJ01001372.1, from coordinate 8,466 downwards.
TCATTTAATGCAGGTTGATCGATTGCATAGGATTTTTAACTTTTATATTTTAGAACTAAACTTATTTGCTGCTTCGATTTGTTATTATTTATAGGTAGGTATGGCTATTTCGTTACATGTTTTACGTCTCTCGCATCACCATAGCTTACAAACGCGAAAGTTTTTATTTATTGTTGTTAAAATTAAATTAGTGTTACCGTAACGTCGCGGTTCATTTTCATTTTGTAATGGCAACGCGCACGCTTCCTCGGCCGGACGGAAACGCGTGCGTTCGTCGTCATTCGACTCATGCGCACGAAATTTTTAAAACCGTCGCAAATGTCAATCACACATAACGTATTATCGACCTTACTCTGTAACATTTTGAGATGTTTTTTGGTCGCAGTGAAAGTTGTAAGTATTTTAAAGAAAGTTAATGTGCGCGCGGATAGTTAGTTGGTGTAATGTATCGATATCGTTTAATCCATTGATGGATACCGTTGTGCGCGTGACATGCAGGTAAAGATTTGTTAGCGATGCGTGTGAATGTGTACAGTGTTGATCAGTATCATACATTATAAATGATTATTTCGATTTATCCGAGCTTGTGTTAGTAATTCAATTGAATTGTTTCATTTCTGAACTTAATCGTGATAATTAATGAGTATATTTTAGACGAATATTTCTTATTGTATTACGCATCATCAAAATTAGTAAACTATCGATAATTTTTTACACATCCACCTAATATTAAGTCTACTTGTGGTGTTTGAATAAATACACATCGATAAAGTACTCGTAAAATACCATGAATATATTTATGTATATATGCAGGTGCGTAGGTACTAAGTACCGTTAATGAAGTTGCCTCTAACGAATAATAAACTGTGATCGCGTGAAAAATGACTGGAAATCGTAATCTTAGAAATCCTAACAGATCGACATGAGAAACCAGCGGAGTTGTTTAAATAGGTGATCGGTAACAAACGCGATCAGCGACTATTAGCCGCACGCGAAGGTGACTCGCGGGTTGATTAAATTAAATTAATTATTCATTATTAAGTAGTCGTTGCTCACTAACAACTGGTCCGACATTTATTCTCATGACTTCAACACTGTATCTGTTACTTGTTTATAAACAGCGATCGACACAATCTGTACATACCATTAGTATGCCTGTGAAAATGTACAGTGAAATTTGAAAATAAATAACGTATTAGTCATGTGTCATCATCGTCACCTGCCTGTCATCGTCATCGGCCTGTTTAAGTCCATTGGTGGACACAGGCTTCCCTTAAGAGGTGTTTGTCCAAACTCCACACGCTGGGCATGCGGGATGGATGGACCCTGGTATCTCGACGTCAGATCGAGGGATGGATTCTTTCTCCGCTTCGACACAGGTAACATGAAATTAGTTAATGTAATTATCATTCCTATTGGTATTCTAATTTCATCGTTACGATTCGTCATTGAAATGTCCTGAAAATGACTATAATTTTAAACGCTGTCAAGAAAAGTATGTGCACCGATGTATGTAATTCAACATTTTAACTTCATTATACATAGTGTGAGCGTTGTACAAGTTATTGTGGTATGCGACTATGCATAATTGAATGCTTCTTGTATATTTGAATGAACTCGAATATTTGACTGACAAGTGTTGGCTTGTCAGTTCGTTATTGTTAGTTGGACATTTTTATTGCCGTTCGATCAAGTGTGGATCAATTATCGGCAATTTCGGTGCGAAATCGCCGCGAGTGGACCCAGCCACGTAATCACATGTTTCGGCGTCGCTTTTATGTTAAGTCGATTAACGAACGAAAACATGCGCAAGGTTACCAGTACCAAGGCGATGGAGTAACTGTAACGATGTTGAAAATATGTGACCACGCGTAATGAGAAATATAATTATTTGAAAGTTTCAATCGGGAATGAATAGTTGAAAACAGGCCGTGTCGCAGATGTCTATTCTTGGTGTCACGCCAAAGGTAACGGGTACTGCGGCAACATGACTATTACTAATATTTCAAACACATAAGTGTGCATATGTATATGGATAAAACTATGTATATATATGCATTAATGGGAAATTGTTTTAAACATCTATATTGTTATTAACCTCCGCTAGTCGGAGAGGCACTTTATCAAGAAGAATTGTTATTAAATTTTGTGAATTCATAATTATATTAAATTGTTCCAATTTTATACATGTTTTGTTTTATTTTGTAGCGACAACATTTGAAATGACTGACAAGGTTTAAAAGGAACTTGTATAAATAATATGTGTTATTAATGTTAGATATCTTCCAGTCTAAAAATGAACGACCCTGTACTAAAAAAGTTTTTTTTCAATGTGTTAAGGATAGTATTGCAACATTTATGAGCGTGCGGCGATTTTACTGCAAACTCGGATTCACCTTCACACTAAGAAGTCAACTAATCGAGCGATTAGTGTATGCGATATACTATGGCGATGACAGCGCGTTTTGTATGAAACAACGCGTCTGTGGCACGGTCGAGTCTATTCTGCACTAGTTGGTCGACAGATCTGGTCATCAAAACAAATTGATTATGTTCATAATCTTTTTCTGATGTCACCAATGACAACTTGCGTGTCATTGTATGTCGTCTAAATATCTAATTTTTATGTTAGTAAAAACAATGGAGGGGCGTTTAGTTTTAAAATAGATCATCTATGTATACCCAATTGATGAGAACGGAAATGTGAATGTCAAATGTTGGCTTTAAAATTGTATCGCACAGAAAAGTAGTTAAGTGATTACATGATACAAATAAAATGTCTGATATTGAAAAAATTTGCATGTACAATTTTAGTAAGTACAACGATTATCGAAGCTGCTACTTCGTTAGAAAGTAAGATAATTAAATGACACGCTTCGCTCAATTCATTCGAAATCATTTAATGAAAATGACGAAATAACCTGGCATTAAACAGTTCTCGTTAATTACAAGTCTCGAATTGTCTATACTTAGTCCGGCTTCTTGCGACAGATGTTGCTAATCTTAAGACCCTGTTCACATTGAACGCTATTTTATATTAATAATATCTATGAATATACAATACTTACATTGACAAACTAACAAATGTTTATAGCTATAATACAAATACATCATTTACATTTAAAAAAGAAACACATCCATAATTTCATCTTTTAATTACCAATTTTTTTGACAACAAAACCATAATAGGGTTACTCAATTTTTTATTTTTTTTTTTAAAAAATAATCGTATCTAATAACGGTAGGTACGGTAAAAGAATTTATACAGGAAATTAGGAATGGGTAAATAATGGAGGGCTCCTATTTCTATATTAATTATCATAGCTTTTAAAATATTTTGATGATATTATAAATGATTAACATCACCTTGAAGAAACCTCTTCACATCCGTTTGAATATTTTTCTACTAAACTTCTTAATAACGCTAAGAGCAACTTTTCAAAAAGTCATAAGTATTACTTTTTAACTAATCTTTGTTACACATCTTATAGGAAAAAAAAAACATTTTTTACTAATTTATCTATAGTTACGTTTTGATATATTTATATCATAATTCGATTACGATTTTCTAAATGCTGTGGTCGCTTTATAAAACCAAATATCAAGCCTGTATGTTGGGATATTCGTAATGATTTTTAACCGAGTGAACTCAAGCAGCCGAGGCCAGTGACCTACTGCCATTAGAACCAGTCCCCGTGTCAGGCGTTGTATGAACGAGACTTTACGCACGGCTGTGTTCTGTTATTGTTAGGCGCCTAATTACAACACCGCTGACCATACCCACTTATCAATGCTGCCATAACCAGAACATTACGTGTACTCTGTGTGTTTCACTGTTATGTAAAATCGTATTCACGCCAATTAACTATACCAGAAGATCAAGGACTCGCTTCGCCGTTGCCCATACACTTCCGCGTCTGATTACTGCGCTAGGTTTTCGTATTCTGGCGGTTGTGAAATCATCTAGTGCCCAAGAATTAGCGCAAAACATCATGTTTAGTTATAAGTGAATGTTTGATGTATTGCATAAATATATTATTGCATTTTTTTGACGTTTCGCAACGTACCAAGCGACGTGTGTGACACATACGTTTTAGTATGCGACTTGTATACTTCATATAGTTCACCGCTATTGACCATGTGTCCACAGTTAAAAGTGATTACACAGCTATGGTTACACGGAACTGATGTAATTAAAAAATCATGGTCAAGTCTTTTGGGATCAATGTATAAGTGTACGAAATAGCATTACCTATTCTTAACGATTTCATATTGTGCCATATAAACCAGTCGAGTAATTAAAATAATTTATTTTATTCTTGACATTTTTTTCAATATCTTCAGGCACAAAACGGCTTTGACGAGCTGCGTCGCTATGTGAAACAAGGAAGCGACTTTAGCAAGGAACTGGCAGCCATTTTGCAAGAAAGGTAAGTAATGTTAAATCGTGTTGCATATAAATTAATTATTATTTTAGGCAATAATTTGTTCATATTCATTTAATTTATTAGTTTATTGGATTGATCTGTGCCTCATATTAACCAAATGTTATCAAATATGGAGAGTGGTATAAGACATACAATTTCTTAGAGTGTGATAAATTAATAATATTTCTTGTAACTGAATACAGATAAAGTGACTTACGCTTACCGTGTTAGGCGTGTGACAGTAAAGCACGTGAGACGGTTAACGCGCCGCGACGGCGAACGCACTCTTCCGCGCCACAGATAAGCAATCTTATCGTCAGTCCGTAACAGTCGCCTTCCAGTCGAAACGATAAACAATACCTTATTGTTGTAGGATCTGATAGTTCCACAACACCACCGCTGGCCCCTTGTGCAGCTGCTTACAACGCTGCATAAATATCAAAGTTGTAGAATGTCTGGTTTTACTTTGTGCCTTGTTATTTACTATTGTATGTACCTTTTCTTGATGTTGTTACAATAAGAGGATTTAATGCTTGTTCATATCAATATAACAATGATGTTAAGAGAGTGTTTTTTTAGTGATACAGGGTGGTTATGAATAATTATTAGATATTAAAGCATCTTGGGTGGTCATTCAGTGAAAGTATGTAGGATGTCCACACGAATGCCTCTCGTTCGTCCTGACCCAAGATCCCTCCCCTCCCCTGCCCTTCTAGCCCCCCTCACTCCTCGGCCGCGGTCGGCAGCCGGCGCAGCAACTTGTGTTCACAACAGTTGTTGTTTCTCTGTATTCCTTATTATGATTACAGGTCAATTGAAATTGATATCTTTAAAACGGGCACCATTACACTCGGGGGCTGTACAATATGTAAAATTGTATTCTGAAATGTAAGAGAAAGTGTCAAAAACTATATGAAAAAAGTTCACTGAACTTTTTGTGGAGAGTGTTTAACTATTTTGTAGCATATTATTTTAAGAAAGCGTAGAAAGATTCCATAATGATTCCCGCGTCTGTTTTTTCAAAGTTTCAAAACTCTTCGCCATTATCCGTAACAGGTGCTGAAAGATTTATGCGTTGAAAATTGCAGACTCCGAGCTAAGGTTGCGGCAATGGCCACAAAATCAGAAATAGAGCGTCTCGGTAGAACGCTAAGTGGGCCAAGTGGAGATATAAATACTAGTTGCATTAGTTTTTATCGCTTCCCGCGGCTACACGACACTGCTGTATGTTGATGTTACACTTGTACTCTATGGACAATGTAATGGTGGACTTAGATGACCGTTGCCATTATGTGCACTTGATGGCCAATGCATATATATACATATATCTTAAAACATTTTAGTGCTCATTTACTACTAAAATAGAATCTCAATATTTGAGCATATTTCCTTTTAAATATCAGAGAAGAGTACTGTGTCCTAATGTTTCCATATATGTAATTCAGTGTTAATTTATTAAAGAATTAACAAAAGTTTATTATTTACTTAATTTTATTTCTGAAGCCTCGTCGTTTCAACAATTGGGATTATAAAAACATGGCTCATCTGACCGACTAACACAAAAAATTGTGTTGTAATATTGTGTTGATAGCTCCCATGAATGCTCATTTCCGAAATATTTCCATAATGCATGTCTTTCTTACATAGGAGACGAATGTTACGCGATGCGCGTAAAACTCCAATTACGTTGTGATGATTACGTGTCTATTTCCTGTTCCATGCTTTACTTAACGTGGTATCTGCTCGAACGCTTAGCGGTGGTTCGAATTCGAGTATTCAATTACAGATAAGAAGAGTTGGGTATATTCTCGTTTAGATTGTTAATTGAGATTTTCCTTATATAATTTGTTTTAATTTCAGAGTTGAAGCCGAAATCTACTACTCAAAATGCTTAGCGAAACTAAGCACGAAACTAGGCAAAGCGTGCAAAGAGAGCATCGGCTCATGCACAGAAGCATGGAAGCACGTCGCTTTAGAAATGGAGAAACGATCAGAAATCCACAGGTATGCGTCGCGACGAAATATTTTTTAACGTAAAATGTCTATAATGAAAGGCCTAATTTAATTTAAACATTTCAGAAATTACTCCAACGCTTTGTCGGATGAACTAGTAAAACCAATGAAGCTTGTCATCGACAACCAACTGCGGTTAAGAAAAAAGGTAAATTGCATACGATATGTAGAAGAAAAACTCTTACATTCACATGTGTGTATGTCATTAAAATGTGTCATAACTATACTACAAGAACGATATTTTCAGATCGAGGGCAATGTAGATAAAACAACGCGGACGCTTATCGAATGGAGGACGGCCGAGGCGAAGTCGAAAAGACATTCGCACGCGGCCGCGAGGGAAAATGAAAAACTGCAAGACGCTTCGTTGGAAATAAGGTCTGCGACTTGCGACACTCCTGACGGTTACCGATTGCATCATTATAATAATATTGAATACATCGAATTCGTTTTGAGAAGGATCCTTCTTGGTTTATGCTTGCATTGCGATTTACAATAGCCGTGCGAAAGGATTCCCGCTTTGCGTTCGTCGTCAATTGGGGGGATTGGAGGCTTGTCATTAGCTTCTAGTTATTTTTTACAGTCGTATATCGCGCAGCTCGAGCGTAGGCCACATTCCTCACTCCATACTGAGCGCGGCGCGCGCGGAGCGGATCGCCATCTCCGGGAGCGAGCGGGACGCCGCCAAACTTCAAGTGAAGAAGAGGAAGACCGAGGATGCAGTTAAAAAGACTGAAATCGAATACTACAATGTTTGTGTCCAAGCGGAACGGGCTAGGTAAACATTTTTGTAATGTACATTACGGATATTCTATTTAAACGTATCAAAAATACAAAGCTATCTGCGCCCTTACCTTATATGTATTTATAATAATTCTTGTTTATAATTTAAAATGCACTTTATTTTGTATATTTAGGTTGGAATGGGAGTCGAGCGTTGTGAAAGGAGCTGGAATGCTGGAATCAATTGAAGAAATGAGACTTGGACAGCTAAGAACTTCCGCAGACTGTTATTTAAAGTATACAGCCGCCATTCCCTCACAACTAGCGGAGGTATATTTTCTATTTTTCTAAGTTTTTATTATCTAGAAGTGCATACATACATGTCTTCACGCTGGGTCGCAGCGGGTAGGGGTAGGCAGAGAGCATCGAGTGCAGAATGTCTCTATCCTTAAAGACCTTCCGCGCTTCTTTTACATTTATCACTCTCTTATCTCATTTTCTACAAATTTTTAATTAATATAATTGTACTAAATTTGAAGTAGTTTTTAAATGTATTTGTCATTTTAAACAATTGCAAAAACGGTAGGGTTATGCGTTTTAATTCTAAAAAATAACTTCTTGTCTATTATCAAGTGAGGACTATTCGATGCTTTCTGTATTTAAATCGAAACCTTATACATACAGCAGTGATGTCTATGAAGGTTCATTATTAGTTCTGATAGAAAATAATAAAGAGTTAAGGCGTAATAAGCCACATGTTTTTTATATGCAGGCGACGAACGTGCTGGTGGGTCCGATAAACAATGCGAACGCGAACGTGGACATGCGCGTGGTGCGCGGCGTGCGCTCGGCGCCCGCGGGCGCTAGCGAGCAGCTGTTGCCCGACTTCTACTGCGAGCACACCACGCTGGCTATGAACAAGGAACGTCGTAAGCAAGTAAGAACCAAGCATATTTATTGAAGAATAAAATCCTAATGTGTTTGTTCGGTCTACTGCGTTGGTCGAGTTTCAAAAGCGACTGCCGGTCGAGAGGTACGTTTCATCTTCGTCGGGTTCCGAATAATCGTCGCCTTGTACACCTGAAAGAAGTTTTCAGTCGGTATTTATGTTTATATTCAAAACGACACCTAGCATCCTCAATCTAGATATAAATAACTAGGGTGTGGTAAGGGAGACTTACTTTATCGAGTCATTCCAGCTTAGTCCTCAGGGGTAGAGGCGCATATGTGGTCGACCTGAGATAGGAATCTAATCTTATCTGGGGTTGATTACTAATGTCCATGGGCGGCAGTAGCCACTTAC
>DWEJ01001371.1:0-13211 GCA_018245835.1 Mysoria sejanus stolli | reverse complement strand
GGGCCACGGTCATAAGACACACGGATTCCCGAGTTATTTTACGACGACATTTCGCTTAAACGAGCTTCCCGACGCGTCGAATCTAAATTGGCGAGAATTTTATGACAACTATTTAAGTAAGGTGAGTGCTGTTTGGTTTTGTTGCTCTGTCACACGTCGAGTAGGAAAACTATATACGATTTACTATTTTATGTGAAATATGTAACATCACGCTTGTAATGTCCGAAGATGTACGTAATAAATTTTCTTAGGATTTGTCAAAAGAATTAGGAATTACTATTTAAATACGCTATAAGTATTACGAATCTAAAGGGCTGATGACTATAAGTTTGATATTGAACTTACAAAAATGTCACATCCAGAATTGCCCTACTAATAAGCTATGTCCGATATAAACTATTTATAACGGTCGTGAATTTGAAGAACATTCCAGTAGTTTTTTTATTAAGGCGTCATAAAACTAAACGTAACCGTTGAAGGTAAATACCACAGAGTCAAAAAACTTTAGTCAAACTCGCCCAGTAAACGCTGACGATACAGCAGGTTTCTTATGAAGTCTCGTGATATTCCCTTCCCGGCGATTGCCTGCTTTCGGCAACGGTATTAAATGTATACATAGCGGGAATAAGTTTAAATTGTTCCCTCCTCCACCGTTTTATGGGAAGAGCAATTGAGACAATCTTTTTGCTTCTCGGTAATACTAGAGGATTTGTTTCTATTGTGTGTTACCATTTGTCGAGCTTATACGAATGGGATGATGTCGCGATTTGCAAGTTTTGCTACAAAATAATGAACACGTTCACTACGCGGCTTTTGAACTCACGGTTCCAGTCAAAGGCAGATTGACTGACAATTTCGGTTTCGGTTGTCAATTTCGGCAGACCAAAGTCTCGGTTCGTTGGAGTGCTTGATGTAAAAATGCTCTTGTATCCATTAGAACATTGAAGAGCCCGTCAATTCGCTTATTTTTAAGTTAGTTGCTATTGACAAGAATGTTTGGTTCAAATTATACGGTGTATTATGTGAAATCGCTCTAATCGGACCAGATAATCATTCTCTTCATAACTTAAATCAACACAGACCGTATGAAATTGTAGTAAAATAGGATGGATGAACACCTCGAAATCGAAGTTAAACAAATAATTAATCAGTAATTAATTTTTTCTCTGTTATTATTAACTACAAATTAATTAATCAACTGTTTAATATTTTCTACTATGTAACTGTACCAATGAGTAATGATGATATATAATCTATAATATAATCTAATATAATCATAATGAATCTATAATCAAAAAATCGTCGTGTTTATGTATAGTTTTAGTGGTGATCAGTGGAACAGTACAGTACTTCAAGGGGTCGCTTCAAGGGTAGCGAATTATGACAAAATCGGTAAACACCATTCCATAATTATCTTGATCGGTTAAATATTGTTTATCTCTATACATATGAAATGTATATATGTGCATACTTATATACGTAAAAATATCTGTTTTTATATGTTAGATATGTACATTACACCGTCTCTATTAAACTTTTTTGACAAGTTAAACTTTGTCACTTAGATATATTTAGGAGTTACCAAATGAATTTGGAATTAACAGATTAGAAAGCTATTAAATAGGCTGCTTCCAATCGTTTGCTTAATCCTCAGGTAAAGCAAAGTATTTTATATATCAATATACGCTCTATACAGAAATCGCCGATCTGGTCCATTCATCGCGTCCTCCCGAGATTACCGACGGCTGCCGTTGATAGATAAAGCACCGCTGAGAACCACGCGACTATACGTCCGGGCACGAAAAATATAATCGGTGGTATAAAAAATTTTCTAAATTTATGTTCGCTACATAGGTAATTTTTTTAATTTTTCGCAACATCAGTATAGATTTCAATGTTATTGTAGTCTTATTCTACTTGTGTATGTAAATGATAAAAAACACTATTGGTTATTGGTTCAGACGCTTTCATGCTCACCCTTTTGTACTCGTATACTGCTATCGTTATAGCTCAATACAATCCGCTTGTAATTCTAACAACGTGGATGCGCGGATGCTATAGGATATAACAGCCGGGTAGAAGCGCTGTCCCACTAAAACATCGTGGCGTTTGAATTTGAAATTCTGAGATCGTAACTCGTTTGACTCAAAAGTTTTCAGGCTAGGCTTTTTTAATAATTATATATATTTGAAATATTTTTTCCGGCATTTGTTATTGTTGTTCCTTTTGCTTAATTTACACGACGTTTTTACATATAATTTCATGCAATGTGGAGCCAATGTTGGATAATAAAACTGAAAATAATCTGAAACCTGGATAATAATTATTTCATGTTATAATTTTTTATCTGTCTGTCTTATTGGTCACGTTGTTTCAAATGCGACTTCCTAATAAAATATACTGGGTTAGTTCTCCGGATTAGGCAAAGCATTATTGGGTATTTTTAACTTGAAATTCTTTGTCATAGCCCGGAGTCTGAAGTTGGGCCCGATGTATGGTAATAGCTTTTACCACTTACCCCTATCTGTGATGTAACGTAACGTTACTGTGATTGTAACACATGGTGAATTATTGAAATGTACTAAGCTACTCTGCCTGTCAACCCGAGGAAATACAAGTGTTATCGTGTGTTTTTAATGATATGTATTTAAGATAATAAGAATTATCGGAATCTCAAGAGTCAAATAAACGAAGTCAGCCTTAAGGCAATCTTATAAAGTTATCAGTTTGCAGAACTTGAAGGTGAAAAACAAAACCAAAAATATAATGCTTTCTGAATAGAAGCTGACGTTATAAATTTAATATGAAGTTTTTTGGAGCATTAATTGTAATAAAAATAGGTATTATAGTAAACATGAGCAATACCATTGGCACGAAGTGTAATCATCCGACTAGACGTATGCACTTTATTATAGGTAATTCTATTTTTAATTAAAGTTGAAGTTACCGTAAAAAAAGTTCCCGATGCAAATAAACATTCCAATGGAGAACTACAGAAGCGTAGTTTGCGTCTCGATGTACTCAGGATTTTTTAATTTTCAAGTGTCCAATCTTTACACACTGTATTGTATAATTTTAATCGTGCATCTTAATATACATTTTATTGTTACGTACTATTGCCATTAATATAATATCAAACTGTCTAATTGCCCACAATACAATAAAATTAATATACAATTTTGGTTACTGTTTTTATAATACGAGTTTCTATTAGAAGCCACGAACGGTAAGTTCATTTTAAAAATGTACATGTTTTTTCTATTGATACTAGGGCTAGAAAACTCCCCTTTGCTTCTACCAATCAGCAAAAAACCAATATCTCTAATTGACAGCGATGATTCAAATGTGTTTATAGGTGTGTGTGCGTGTGTGTGTGTGTTTTTGTTCGTTACTAATAATTCCTTACTAATCAATGTGTAACTTCGATTTTCTCGCATAGCGCAGTAGTTGAGAGATTAGGTGGGTATTAAGATTTTAATTTAGATCACATAGCTACTGCGCTTTAGAAAGTTTAATAAGAAGTACATTTACTTTATGGGTACATACATTTTTAAATATTTGGTATTTTGTATATTCATTGCTTACATTTCTTATAATGCGTTGAAAATGTTATCCAGAGTACAGTATGTTCATAGACTATATTCCTCAATCAAATGTGAATGATTAATGTGACCAATTATGACGAATTGATTTTTCTAAGAGTGAAGATAATATGCTCTCAAATATTAGCCATGAATAGCAATTCACTGTAGGTACTCGTTGTAGCTTAATCGGTTATTGTTTTGATTGCAGTATTTACATATTACCATCTATACTCTATAATTCTATACTCGATAATTTGTGCAATAAACATACTTACTGAAATTCACAATAGGTATATGCCGCGATTCCGCCTCCGATGAAGCGAAGTAATCTGCCATTTCTATGCAAATGTACTGAAACTACTATAGCTTTAAATAAAAGACTCTATACGCGGTAATGGCGATGCAATAGTCATCGAAAATACTATTCCTTTATGCAAGTTACCTTTGAGGTAAAAAAAAATATTGCTATGGAAATAAGTTTATGTAAAAAATATTTTAATTTTTATTATGTATTCAACTGTTTAAATAAAACCGAGTTTTTTAAAAGTAAATGTTAACAAATTGGCTATTTGTGCAAAACATAAATTTAACGAGAAAGTAGGACAGTAGAAAATCTAAAATATTTTTGTTTATTACGGTCGATGTAAAAGGTCTAGGAGAATATTGTTAAATTATTTGTGATTGTTACAAATTACAATGTTTTAAGCCAGCACGAGTCACGTTTGTTTTTTCGAGATGGCCCTACTAGGTTTGGTCCTAAATGAGGAGTTTCTTTATGAGCTTAGGTCGATTACACCGAGATTGCAGCGAAGACTTATAAGATTAGTAATCTAGAAATGATAACATTATTCTTTCATTCAAAATTTTGAATCTTCTGTCTGCAGCATTTCGCAGGTCATCATACCAAAACAATACAATAAATAAAATTTTAATTTGATTGAAAAGAGAAAATTAAGAGAACTTATTACCAGGACCTTAACGCGAATTAGCTCAAGTTCATATTTGGAGTTGTATCAGCGAGTGACTATTAGGTACCTACTTAATGTAGCCGTTCTTTCCACCGTGCTTTATCCTGTTATTTATACTTAGGATTTTTTAGCTGAGAGCATTGATAGCATGAAATTATGTCAAAAATGTGTGTTCTGTTAAATCAATAATAGTACGTTATCATCATCATGAACCTATTTTAATCCACTGCTGTACTTAGGTGTTCCGTAATGAGTAGCATCGCGTCCTGTTCTCGGTTCGTTGTATCAGCTTTTGCCTAGGGTCTTTCGGAGATCATTATCTCACCGAGCCGGCAGGCAGCCTACACCACGTTTGCTTTGCCAAGCCGCGGTCTCCACCCCAAAGCTCGCTTACTCCACCAAAGATCCGTTCTTCGGCAGATATGACCAGCCCAAATATGCATAGGCTTAGTGAACTCATAAGTAAACGTAATTAATCGGATCCTTTAGAAAATCCTGCTCTAATTTAAAAGAAGCTCATGTATTTGAGACAGTTCAGAAAATTCCAGAACTCAAAGTGTAATTATTGCAAGGAGAAAATTCGTTGAAAAATAAATGCAAGTTTAATAAATGCAATAACTAAACTTCATTTAACATGCATGTAATAAACAAACAGCAACGGACTAATTGAGTAATGTTTAACAACGTTAACCCATTAACTGTTGCCAGACTTTCAGATGTAGCAGCTGGTTCAGCATTAGCAGTTACCTCACGTAGGCGACTCGACGTGGTACCAAAAATTGGCGAAACAGAACAATAGTCGACACAGTAAAATTGTGGCAACAGAACGAAGCGTGCTGCCAAGCCGCTTCGTTAGGGACAGACAGCTTTTCTTTGAAAAGTTGCGCCGAGCTGCAAAGTTTTGGCCAAATTAAATAAATTAATATTATTAAGTTTAATTTTTAATTCTTGCCCCATATTAAAACCTTGCATGTCAATATAGTAAATTTCGAAAACAACAATAGAATTCTTATTACATACTGGTTTACAGTGTTACTATATCTTGCCACTTAATACTCAGATACAAAATAATCATTTGAGTGTAAAATTCGTAGCAAAATGGTAAGTATGCCACATACTCCATATGTCCATAACATTATTGTGATAATGAAAACACATTACCTTCGTTTGGTAATTAGTAATATCACTTTCCAATTGTAGCCGCGCCAGCGCGATAGGATTAACAAATACAGTATCCTCTATGTAGGTGAAATGCTGAGGATATACCTACTGAAAATTACGGAATCAGTAAAATAGTGGCAACCGTTTGTAGAGAAGTGCCAAGCCGCTTGATTAGCAACGCGAAGTCACAGTTTCTTCGCAAATATGTCGCAATTGAGGCAAACTTTGTTACAAAATTTACTCTCGTATGTTGATTATTTTGTGGAATATATTTCTTCGTTGAGTTGATAGCTGATCGTTAATCATCAGCCATCGTCGTGAAAGGATTAGTCGCAATGTCCAAAATAGTGAACAATTTATTAAGACATCCTCATCGCCATCAGACTTATTACTATCCACTGCTGGACATGGTCTCCTCTGAGGAAATATCCCCATAATCCCCACGCGGAGCCTGCAGGTTGGGGATTGCAGAGCACACCCACCGTTTACTGCTCATAGGCAGCCAGGGTATTTAGCTATTGGCTATTCAGACTGCGCCATACAGCTATCTGTCAGCGCCGGGTTTACTAACTTCTTATGACACCCTGTATCTAACTGACACTTTTTTATAAAAAATGTTCTGTCCTTTAAAACTTAACACAATCGCCATTTTAGAAAATATATAAATCTCAGATTACGTATAAATATCATACATTACATACTGTAACGTACTCGTATATATCCCATTTTTTGAAAATTTTTTTTTTAATTTTAAACTTTCTAATAAAGAAGTACTGAACTTAAATTTCACTTAAATAAATAGAGAGAAATACGTTTGTTACGAAAAAAATGATTTTTTTTTCAGTCTGCTGATCCCAAATGTCCAATACAATTTCTAAACTTACCTCTTTTTATAATATGACGGCTTTGCAATTTGAATGTAGCGTCAATATTGACCTCAGCCTGTCTACGGTCCGACAAGCTACGGGATGGGAATTATTAGTTATTACAAGCGCACACAACTGCCCCAGTAATGTGGACTATCCTCGTCGAATTTTATATTAAAAATTATTATCGCACTTACAATATATAAATGCAAGATACACATACGTATTTTTTCAGTAACAAAATAGCTCTCTTTACAAAATAAGCGTGTTAAAATCAAAATACAATAGCAACAAAAACTATATAGAAATATTTCGCTAATTAAGAAATTAAGCAATTTACATGTGACATGTTGGAATTTCTTATTTTTTTGCAATTACAAAATGTATTATAAATTACAATAGTAAACACAAATTATATACCATATTTTCTTTGTTAGTAATAGTTTATTATATTTTAAAATTGTTCCATAAATAGAAGTTATTGTAAGATGTCCATTATATAGAAAAAAAACTTTTATATGTACGAATTTCGTCCATTATTTGCAATGGAAATTGATAATAATTACATTACTCGGAATCCAACTACGGGAACCCTTTGATTCCTGGTCACCCTCGGTAATTCTGTTTGCGACGAACGGTCAAACGGTCGCTATTGATTTTTATTATTAAACAATAGATTTTAGTTACAGAGGGACTATTCGCTTTGATTTTTGTCACGGGTCCGTTTGAATGTGAACTAATATTGACTTTAGTATTTTGCCGCATAACACCAAGCGTAAGCGAGGTTTTAGTCACTAATATTATTAAGCTTGCTGATAACTGTGTATATTTAAAATATTTATTTAGGATATTTTTAAGTTGTCCAGATTTTAGGAACAGAACAATGATTTAAAGGAGTTTTTTTATAATTAAATATCACCTGAAGTACATAAAATAGATGAACCAAAATCGTTTGATAGTTATCAAACGATAGTTTATTTTACTCATCCTATAGTTTATTTTACTCATCATAAACGAGGATTTACTCATCCACAACTTAACTGCGTCGGTTGTTGTTGGTTCTTTTCTATGATATTTGCCAAGATCATAACAAAAGCTAAGGCTTGGCGGATCAATATGACCTTAGACATAGACGATGCGAGTGAGTATTGCTGATTATTATCTAAAGGACTTTCGTCTCGCCTTACGAACCGAGCGCCGGGATGTCTGGGAAATCTGTACTAATATACTAATAATATAAGGCTGAAGGGTTTGTTTGGTTGCTTGATTGTTTGAACGCGCTAATCTCAGGAAATATTGACTTTAACGTAGGTAAGTAAGGTTTTTATGTACCTTTAGATCGTCCTACCTGAGTAATGGCCCCGCTTTCAAGCTAATGGGTGTGCATACCTCTTAACAAGACATTGTATTAATAATCCTGAAAATTTCAGCTTTGTTTAAATGACGTAGGTCTGGGGGCCCTGGGCTCTTGCTCTAATAGTTGCTATAGTTTTAACTTGTTCAGCAGTTGGTCAAACGGTGCTTATACCTTGCATTCCAATGATACCCAATTATTTACCTTTTAATTTTAAAAAAATACAGTTTTCCATTAAGGTTTCGTTCGTTGTTACCATTAATAAATGACTGGGTCAAACCTTTAAGCACGTAGGAATAGATTTACGTCAAGATTGTTTTTCCCACGGACAACTATGTGTTGCGTTATCAAGATCAGGTAGCGGAGAAAACCAGTACGTTTTCCTACCAAACGACAAAAAAACTAAAAATATACACAGAAGTACTTTAAAAAAAGGGTCTTTGTATTAAAAACGTTTTATGTTTTTTTAATTGATTTTTAAATAAAAAATTCCACGCGGACGAAGTCGCGGGCACAGCTAGTATGTTATACCAGTAAATAGTAGGTATAGGATTGTTTCAATACACTTCAAATAAATGACGTTATATGTTATTCACATGTTAAATGAGACTGTTGAATTATTTTAATAAAGCCACTTCAGCCAGTTATATTTCATTTATCAAATTGATAATATAAATTTTTCTGCAATATTCGTTAATTTGTGTAAAAGTGTTATTTTTTTTATCATTATTTTTTTAATTACTAGTAGGTACAAAGACTGTTCTTTACAAAGAATACTTTAAATGGTCAAAAGTACATTTTTTATTTATAAAATAGACCGTATGATTGTTAATATATTCGCGTTGTTAATATAGTGACAAAATTTTCCCTAATTTTCGTCGCAAGTTTGCCTGCTTTTATGTAATCAACACATTTGTACACACGTATGAACCTTTTTCTACCAAATACAAGCCCTCAGTTACAGAAAATATGAATTTATATTTCCAAGATATCGTATACCCCATTATATCTCTGAATTTTGCCTGTTTTGTCACAACAACGATAAAAATGTAACGTGACTTTTCTTCACTTCACGACCACAATCAAAATGTTTCTTAAGAATTTTCCGCGTTTCCCTTATCTTCCCTATACTTGCAATAACATTTCTTACTTGCTACGGGACGTTCGTTTGTTGTCTTAAAGACAAAGCCGCTTTCCTTGTCTAAAACCTCAAACGATAAATCCATTGGTGTCCAGCGCAGCTTACGGCGCCCCGCTGCCTTGGCTAACCAACAAACCAAACACTAACATACACAAATTGAACTAAAATCACCTCTATTACAATGGGCAAAAGAAGTTTTATAAGCACAGTTTTCTTTGCTCGTCAATAGAACCAAACAAAGTCAGTTCTGTTGCTGTAGACCACGATATAAGGGTTATGTCTCGGCAATACGGGCAAGGACGACGCAAGTGCGGTTTGCCGTTTCACACGCAAAGCTTCTGATCGCAACGTTACAGTTTGTCTTGCGTGTCGGCTCGAAACGGCGTGACGCGAAACTGACACTGACCTTTTATGTGGTCATGCAATTGCTGCTTTATTCAGTCAAGTCTTTGGAATTTATTTCATTTAAATTACTGAAACAAAAGTCTACTAGGTAATCAAGCCGGGTCAGCTATATTTACTAGCTGACTTCGAGCTATTGCTAGAAATTTGATTTAGAAAATCTAAACTAAAAAAAATTCTGTAGTTCTTGATCGTTCGGCAGAAACTCTCGATAGGTTATCGCGTTAGCAAGTATTCGACCACCGAAGCAGTTTGGTGAAAGCAGTTTTGATAAAAATGTCTCTCATCTTCGTTACTAAATTCTAACGCCAATGTGTAACGTTACGGCGCATGACGCTACGGCGCGTGACGCTGCGTCGCTCGCAAATCGCGCTCACTGTAGCGTTACGACGTGCTTTTAACGTACATATTTAACGCTCTCCCAAAATACAGTCTAACACTCACAAAAAACAAACGTGGGACATAGTTTTTTAGGGCTTGCAGTGCAGACCATATCATGTATAGACCAGACCGTACTCGTATATAGGGTCCAAATACAAATTTGCTTTTTTTATTCATGTGAAATATTTACGTAACATCTCTCCAGTAATCCGTGAAGAGGTAGGCAAAGAAGTGTAGTTCACTACCATATTCATTAGATACGTTTACGTCCCACAATCGAATAGATGTTGAGTCTATTGTCATACACAGGATACATATCCAGATTCCGACTCGGGAATCGAACCCGGGACCTCCCGATCGGCAGTCGCTCTTGCAACCAACACGACCAAAGAGGCAATCAAACTTTATTGAATTTAGATATTTATATTAACATGTAAACTACGATTAACATTGTTATTATATAATATATTTTTATTCTGAAATGTGGAAAATAAATTAAAATAACCAAATCTAAAGTCAGATTAAGATAGCATATTATATTAATTACTCTATAAAACCTCTATAAATTACAGAAATTCTGCGAAAATACACCAACACGTGCAACTTGAGGCTGCGGAGTCTCTAAAATTTTGAAAGTACCGGGAGAGTATGAATCAGAGAAGATAAATTCAGCGAACTCGCCTTGTAATTACAAAGCGGGGGTGTCCATTCACTTGTATTTTCATTATTCTTTGTATATGTTTCCACAGTACACATGCGAATATTATTTTTATAAATATTAGATTTTATCAACAAAATTATAAAGATTGTTATGAATAAGACGATTTCTAATAGACTTCTAACTGTACTAAAACACGTACAATTAAATAACAATAACATCCATTTTATATGTAGTAAACATCCAACTTTATAATAATTATACAATATTAATTTTCTATGAATATTATCGAAAGTAAACTAAAGCTTAAGAAAGTGACGAGAATGTTTTCTAAATTTGTGTCCATCTGTTATTAGAGATGAAATGAAAATGTAATCATATTATTATGTACATGTACAATCATGTTTATTTTACATTGTAATCTCTGTTGATGGTCCTAATTAAATAAAAACATTTGATCTTATTTAAAATTTATGCAACAGCAAGGTCTGTAACTTGTTATCGGAAAAATTGAGATATATTTAACTGACTCAGAAGAGCGTTCTATCAATTTCGACATCACGATAAGAACGTAGAGAATTTAACTGCGAATCCATTATACTTAGTTATCATGAATATGATAAAAACTACTTTATGAATATCTACTAGCAACAGCAGATCACAAATGCCATGCTTCGTTGAAATAGACGGCTTTTATGTAATGTCTTTTCAGAATTTTAATACTTCATGTCATATTAAAAATACGCCCGTCTCGATTACTTATAATTGATGAGTGTGGACAGTTATAAGATTTTTTTGTGAAAATTCTATTTTCAAATGTAAGTAATTATCGTGTCGTGTGTGCTAGTGGGAGCGGGCATCGACACCTCTCGTCGCACGTGTTGCTAACGACTCGAACTGTTTGATTTAAAGTCGCAACAATTGTGTTTACGATCTTCTCACCCCCCGCTGAGTTCGCACTCTGATATAAGTTTGCAAGTGCTTCTCTTAATGGATGCTATCGGTTAAAGTTTGGGAGTAGGTACGATAAACAGATGCAAAGGTAAGATGATACTGAACAGAATTGAGGATTGATTATGTTGCCAAGGAGTAATATTAAATAATCTTAGGTTTATAATTCTTGATTACAAAATTATAATAAATGTAATTCTTAACCTCTCTAACGCTTTATTAAAAGTGTCTATGGGGATATATTTGACGAATCTCAATTTGCATGTTGTTTGTTAAGCAATCACACAAAAAAAAAGACAACCTCACTGAGTTTCTTGTTAGTTCTCAGTTGTGGGCGCGGTACGACTAACGTAAACTATAATCTAATCACATATAAACTATAATGACGTTTATATGTGGTTGCAAATCCTGTAAAAATAAATGATTTTGACTTTGACTTTGATGATTCAGACTTAAAAATTCATATTATCCAAATATTAGTGAAAAAAAAGAAAGTCTCAATGTTTTTTATATAATGGTATAAAATATGATTACCAAATAATTACTGTCGACGGTTTAACCATTCCTTCTTGTCTCTCTATTCCTTCTCTTGTTTTTTTCTTTGTTTCATCCTTCTTTATATGAGAAGTGCCACAGCAATAGTCATAAATTTCGATACAGCTTTTACAGGTTACTTTTTATGGTTTTGGAGCATATTCTACCAAGCCTTTCCCCTGAAGATTTGGTGGATTGACTCCAGTACATGCCAGTAACCATTTCAGGCTGATAATGAGGTTTGATACCTGTTCATCATTATTATCATCAGCTTCCGGTCTCAGTCCACGGCTGGACATAGGCCTCCCCGGAGAAGTAATATCCAGAATTACTACGCTGGGCATACAGCTTGGGAATCGCAGAGCAAAGCTTTTGGCATCGTTTACATCTGCCCATAAGCGGCCAGGGCATTTAGCTGTGCCTAGGCAGACCGCGCCATTCATGTGATAAACAATTTAAACAAGAAATAACAATTAATAATAATAACAACAAATATAATTATAATAACAAGCAATAATAATTGACTGCCTCGTTGGTCGTGTTGGTTGGAATAGCGACTGCCGATTGGGACGTGCCGGGTTCGATTCCCGGGCAGTACTAATTTTTGTAATTTAGATTTTCTAGTAGTAGTTCAGGGTCTGGATATGTGCTCGGTGTATGGCAATAGGCTCACCACTTATTCCGTAGGGGGACCTACACGTAACTAGTGTAACGTGGGAATGTTCTTCATTCCTCTGCCTACCTTTTCGGGGGTTACAGGATTTACGTTTACGTTAAAAATAATAATAACAAATAACAATAATAAAATATTGTTAATAATCGTTCGTAATAGTAAAAAACACGCATCGAATAATAACAATATAAGATCAATAAATGACAAATGTATTTTAATACAGTCGTCAAAGATACTCTATCTCGTTTCAGATTTACAGAAAAGGAATGAAAATAAAAAAAGGATCACAAAAAGTCTCAATGAATACCATTAGTGCGCCATATTTATAAGAAAGAAACCTTTCATTCCCTGCTACCGAGCGGTAATAAACTGGTGTTTAACAAACAACGGGCACGAAAGGAAGTAATACTTCGTGAAATATTCCAATGAAATATGTATTAAATCCGCGGCCAGCGAGATTAAGCTGGCACATCGGATATTAGCGAAGCCTGTATTCCAGTGACAGCGACCGGCAAGAATAAAATAAAATTTCAATGCT
>DWEJ01001370.1:0-13211 GCA_018245835.1 Mysoria sejanus stolli | reverse complement strand
CATCTAAGAAGATATTACAATTTTAAAATAATTAAAAAAGTTAACATTACGCGGGAAAAACTTTGTGACACATTGATTTCCACGCGGGCGAAGCCGCGAGCACACCTTGTATTTTATACATTTGGCCTCAACACGGCGATGAAGGGATTCACTTAGGCTGTTTCATTAAAGGTCTCCTTGTGAGCGGACAGTACCAAAGCAACGCAAAAATAAGTTGAAGACAGCACGCGTTAATGTTATGGAATATTACAGATTTATTTTAGTTACCAGTAAGTTATAATATATTATGTATTTCAAATATCTTAATTCTTTCATTCTGCGGAAATGAAACAGGATGGAGGATATCACGTTTATAAACAATCCAAATATCCGGCACTACATTAAAACTTATCCTTATATTTCATATGCATTTAAATTTTTAACTAATGTTAATTTAACATTTATATATATGTACTGACGTCATTAGGTTACCAATATTTGCTTAATCTAGATGCGAAATCTGTGACCTCCAAGCGATATTCAAGACTCACTATGGATATGAAAGGTCACAACCATATAGCCGGGTATCGTGCGTGGAACGCTGTAAAGTGAGATCATTGTTAATGAGTGTATTCTATTTATTAAGCTTTTATAGATATATTTTTTATCTTTTATAAATTGTGCTTTACGTATAGTATGTAATAGATTCCCGCAATATACTATATTAAATTATGTACCTGATTAACTTGCGTGTGACGTAGGTATGTCTCCACCACGATATATGGGAGCTTATGAAAAGCACCTCCGTTTGTTGCGAAACTAATCTACAGTTAAGCCGGTACTCGATTTAATTATGTATTCAAACATCTAGATACTTAAGAAACGTTTTATAATAAAGCAATATATAAGTTGTGAATATTGTTTTTTAATTCTAAGCAACGTTCAATTTGTAACAAACCTATTATATAGTATGCCTAATGTTAATAGGGTAGCGCTAACGCCTAACGTAACGCTAAATTAAAGTAAGTGACGAAGGAACTAACTCCGAGGCATTCAATAATAATTTGTTGTCAGATCGCATATTGAGTCGCATTTCCTAAGATTCAGTTGTTATCATTGACCTCCTATCGATCGATAGAATATAACTTCTGTTAATCGAAGTGTCTATAATCGAATACTGGCAGTGAAACGGCATGTTACCCTTAATAGTATTATATTGTATATATAGTGTTAGTTGAGAGCGTCAAAAGGAGTTTTTTTCTTTTAATGTCCAGTCGTATGCCAATCAAGATGTTCGAGGTCTATATCTCGCGTCGGCTAATTGGGGATTTTTCTAATTAGAATTTCTAGATAACATTTACGTTACGACGTGATGTTACTTAATTTTTTGTCTGTTGTATTGACAGAACTTGCAGGCTTTTATTAAATGCTCCTTACTCGTGTTAAATAAACTTGTCACACATGAAAGACAGAGGATGCGGTGCGATTGCATATATGAATAAGGGATTTTGATCTATGTAGACTCTTATAGGAATGTAGTCGAAGTTTAGATATCCAATAAGCGACCGTACGGCACAGACAAACTTATGAGTCATATAAAAAGTTTTTTGAGCTACACACTAGATTAAATCACGACCGGTAATATCCAACTCTGCCCTGAGGGTTTTTGTGGGTGTTTTTTTTTTGATTACCGAAAGCCAGTTCGCTGTATATAATGCCCGTATTCATTGTAAGAATTATTCAGTGTCTCACACACAGACACACACTCATATACACATTGACATTCTCCGGCCATCACCAAAATGATCTTTCAGTGCATAGAATTTTTGAATCTATTCAACTGCACATATAGATCATTTTTATTTGTACAATACCCATATATGTATGTATATTGGCTCTTTCCTATCAGACGAATCTAGTAGACATTTAGTTTTCTAACCGCAATACATTTCAAACACGTTTAGATTGAAATTTTACTTATATTAACTTTACGATTATAAAAGACGGCAGTTTCGCTTTCTACGAAAGAGAAAATCAGGAACGATACATCATTATCGGGTAATAATAATTCAAATACTAGTAATAATATCGGCGGTGGACACAATCTGTCCGGTTTCACTCCAATACCTAGGTACCCGTCTGTTACTGTCACTGAGCTGAAGAAAAGCCTATATCTCATTGTGTTCTTGCAGCCATGCGTTTGTTTTGAACTAGTTCGAGGCGGTTTCTGATATAAATTCTGTCTATGTCGGTTAACAACACCTATTCAGCCGTGTGTGTTACTATCAGAGGCGAAATTCGTCTTTCCTTTTAAAACTGCGGTCTGTAGTTTTAATGCGTTTACAATGAACGATATGCGAAGTTATGCAATTGCAGATACGGTTGCTCCTTGATTCTGTTGCAGTTAGTCCCAAATTTGTATAAAATTAGCTATTTGTCCTCTTTGATACGACAGAGTCCAGCTCATTATTATGTAAGAATATCTATAATGCTTTGATGAATCTTTAAGTGGGCTTAGAAACTTACAACCAGCGGAATAGTATGTAATTTACATCACAGCTGACCCGAACTAAAGTAATGAACTCAGCTCTATCTTCTTTCGACCAGAAATTGGCGCCCATATGTGCATGATAATTTTTTACGGATTACAGCTAAGTCAATCATTTAAACGTTATAAGTTTTATTATGAGATAATATGTTTTTTTGGAATAAGTCATTTGTTTTTTTTTCTTGCTTTTAATTTACGAATTTTTTACATAATAATATCAATAAGTATCACGTAAATAAATGAGTACAATAATGTGACTGTAGCCTTACTTTTCCTCGGCAAAACATGCGTTAAATAAACCCCTTATAAACGTTACCGTAGAATTAATATAAATTGTGTGTTACATTGGGTTTCATTGGTACAAAGGCGTAGTAAAGTCGAAGAGATTTAACTAATTACCACTCTTCCACATTTGCATACGAATCGAGGCGTTCCTTTGTAACATTGTGTAACGTTTCCGGCGTAGATATCGTGCATATTCAAATAAGTTACACCCGTGTTCATGAACAGTGTTTAATAGAAAGGTAAGTGATCGCCTCGCTAAATAAGTTATTATTTGATACGCAAACAATATTTATGTATATGTTGTATGTATCTCACTAGTAATTACGTTATGCAGCATTGAACAGAGCTTTATGATTTCTCACTATAGATTAGTTAGCATTCAGATGTGTGCTTAATAGTTTTCATTTTCAGGAGTATTGCTTTATTGTTTGTGTGGGCAGTGATCTTTGTAACTTGTTTATTAAACTCTATTTAAGTACCTACTCTTAAGTAATGTAACTTTTTGAGTATATATATGAATATGAATGCCTCGTCGTGCTTGCAACCAACACAACCGTTGGTTGCAAGCGCGACTGTGAATCGAAAGGTCCTGGGTTCAAATCCCAGGTCGGGTACTATTCGTTTTTTTTAACTTAGATTTTCCTGTACTAGCTTGGCGTCTGAGATACGTGCCCGCTTTATGGCAATAGGCTAATCGACTATTCGATATTAGGACACAAACGTAACCGGCGAAACGTAGGAGTGTACTGTACTCTCTGCCTATCCCTTCCAGGGTTACAGGCGTAATGTTACGTATATGTGTAATACGAGTTAAGATTATATATTTTGTATATTATTATGTTAGGTAATATTATTTTATTTTATTTTTTAAGGGTTGCACTGCTACTTGACCTATTTTTTCTCTTGATTGGTTGATAATATTATAGCAGTATTTTAATTATATGGAATTTATTTTAGCATATAATTATATACCATATAATTTCTTAAAATTGTTTGTTCTATATATAAAACTCACAAAAAATTTGGTAATTAGATAAATCAACGTAGGGGAGAGTAACCTATATTGGACAACTTTTGACATTAGATGAAATAACATCCAACTCCTTTGTTACAAAAATGCAAACATATTCATAGGTTAACATGGTATATCAGCTACATGATATCAAGATACTAATATTGTAGTTTAGCCGCAACTAGTGAAAACAAAGGATATAGTGGAAGCTGTCCTTCGGTCTAAATAACGCAACCGGTATCTTATATTGTACCACCGGGTACTTAAATTGTACCAAAGAAAACCTATTCAAAAAAAAACAAAATCAGTCTTAAAAAGTTACTGTACTAAATAATTAGTCTTTCGGAATCATAACCTTAAGGAAAATTGACACCTTAAGTTAAAATAAATAATATGAAAATTTTAAACATATTAATTAAAAAATAGTTATCAAAAATCGAATAATATCAACTGACAAGTATTAATTTCTGACTGAATAGGAACATAATTATCTTATTTCCTCATTTAATTGGAACAATCGTCACATATATCAGGATTTGAAGTACAGTTCTCATGACGCCATCTGTGGCACTGCACACATTACACCCAATCTTCTTGGGGTTGTTTTGTCGAAGTAGTGCTTAGCGCATGTAGCACAGACATTTTCCTCGTCCATTTAATCATCGTCATTGTCATCTAGTTCTACAATAACATCTGATTCATCTTTACTGGTAGAAACAGACCGTTTAAATAAAAAGTTATTTAAATCTTAAATCGGTTATAGAAATTAGACCGGTACAATTTAAGAAACTCGACGTGGTACAATATAGGGAGCAGTATATTTTTAAAATAATTTTCAAAACAAAAACATAACCTCTGCGCATGAAGTATTAGTTTTTAGAAGATTTTGTTACATTATTTTTCACCCTATTCATTGAAAATGTCCTTAGATAAAACACAAAAAAATAACATGAAATCAGTCCAAAAAAGGTTTTATTTTGTCCAAGTTGTTGTATCTGTCGGGTGTCCTAACAAAATGGCGAAGTGTTGTTGGCGCTGTAGTCGAGTTGTTTTATGTTGCTATTGTAAAATAATGTTAATATTTAGTAGGAATTTTAGAGGTGGTACAATTTAGGAGCCGGTACAATATAGGTTACTCTCCCCTAATACATATTTGTATCGGCTAAGTGTTTAATGCTAATTTTAGCCGCGGTAAAGTTTTCCCAATTGTAGGTCACGTTTAAAATGTAAATACAGCTTGTAAATTGATGGCGATTAAGTGCGCCCGTGCGTTCGGTAACTGGAGAAAGTGAGTAATAGCCCAGTGTTGCGGATAATATGCATAATACGGAACGCGCCGTATGAATGAGTAACGAAAGCTTGCCGGCGTGCGGCCCCCCGGGCACTGGCGGGCGTGAACCGTGTATATTAATGATTTCCTAGTGTAAATGCGGTGAGCTTGCATATATTATATGACAAAAAGAACAACAATCCACTGACGTATCTCGGATTTATACAAATTGTACGCTCGTTACACTATCTCAAAGGACGTATGTACCTATTTCGTAGTTGTTGCTCGTCTGTGCTCATTTGTATCTGTGCGACTTGTCATTTCTAGAACCTTTTTGCGATGTACACGTGTCGAACATATAAAGAAAATGTCTCATGTTTTGAAGGAGGTCATTATGTTAAGAACCGAGTAGGTAGAATTGTATATTTGAGTTGGTACCTAAAAGAAAGTATAATAATTATTGTTATATATTGTAAAAATTTCCAATGGTTGTGTTTGTTTATATTATGTTTTATAGGACATTCATTACGAATGTATGATTAGAGCAGGGTTATTATTTCTCATGGCATATCATTCCATTATAATTTATATATACAAACGACGTTTCCTTATTCGTATCTTGTTCAGCGGTTTCTCCCATCATTTAGTGGTTCTGTCCATACTATTGGCCATATATAAGAGGAGATTCAATAAAATTATACTTAGTCAATGGAAAATGTTCCGCAAAAAATTTAACCTCGCGTTTAATATGCAAATTTTCATTGTAAGAATTTTCGCCTCATTAATATTTTACTCGTATGAATACGTACCTTTCAAATTTCTTTCTATGAAACGAATAATGTAGGCTTATCATAATTTTTTAGCTAAATTTGGTGTCTTGTGATTAATTTCAGCCAGCGCTGTTGTTACTGTTTTACTGCTTATGTTTATGATTGTAAGTAATAGAAAGTAGGACTTAGGATACAATTTTTACCTTACAAATCTTCTAATTTAATAATCGTATTTCTAGAACATTTCCAACAACGTCCTCTAAGTGACGATTTCTAATGTTTATGTGTTCTTTAAAAGATAATTCAATCGGAAAGCAGAGACAGCCAAATGACTATACATCCACCGGGAACATATCCAGACTCCGAGCCACTAATAAAAAATGGAAATTGGATAAATCCAATAGCGCCCGACCCGGGATTTGAACCCGGGACCTCTCGATGGGCAGTCGCGCTGATAACCAACACGGTCAACGAGGCAATAAAATAGTATTAGAATTGTGTAATTACATTATAATATAACGCTGGATGCCGGAAGCGGTGTGAAGAGTGAATTGTGTCAAGTAACAGTTCATTACGTATGTAGTGATTAGTGAGACGCGTGCGTCACGGCCGTTCGCGACGCTGATGTTTATTATTGGTGAAATTAACACTTTTACCCGCCACGTTCAATCGTTTCAGGGTCCGTTTAGTTGTTGCTTAACTAATTGATACGCTAATGTTGTTTTAAGTGTTATCTTTTTTCTGCTCTTGTTTATTTTTTGGAAAGATTCTCGTCTGTACAGTGCATTTTGCGTTATGTCTGTCTGTGTGTGACTGCCGTATTGAAAAATTGTTCAATATAGTGAATTTAATACACCCGATATTTTGGCACTAAAATGTATTTGTACAAGTAATATAGGAATTTTGAAAGTGATACGCAATTCAATACACGATAGTGTAGAATTAAATTCACTTATTTAAAGAAAAAACGAAGTCATTAATTCGATTAGAAAATGTAATAGGTGGTTGGCTTTTGAAACAATCGGTAACCAGAAACCATTTAGAGTACACTTGTTTTTCTTTAAATTTCGAACAAATTTGTCAGTGGAAGCAAAAAAGTAACGTTTTGCAACATTATAACGGTGGACTGTTTGTTGCAACCGTAATTGTTTTTTCTTTTTTTGTGTGTTTATTGTATGTTTTGTCGAAAGTAGGAAATCTCAATATTGAATTCTTGTTACATTGCGGTCTTTCACTGTTATACCTATATTATAAATAATAATGTTGGGATATATTATAAAAATATTATCTACATATTAATTCTGTATATATTCAAACCTTTGATAAACATTGATTTGTTTGTTTTCAGATTTACACTTTAGACTTTATAAATTGTAGTTAACGTTAAATTTATTATACCTTAGTGCGGTCGTTTGTAATAAATGACTAGCCTACTTTATCTACATCTGATAGGAACCTAGCGATTAATCTAATAATTTTCTATTTAACATATTCTAGCCTTTAAGTTAATGGAATATTTTAAATCGATTAGTTAGTGGGGCGTAACTTAGCAATATGAACTATATGGGTGAACAGCCATGCAACATGAACACTATGAGCAATATGAACAATATGAGCAATATGCACGTAGGACCTGGTTCCATGGCAAGCTTTTATATCGATACGTGTTCTAAATGTGCGTTTATCAGAAATGGGCAAAAACGAATTTCTAAATGGTAACACGCATTTCCTCGCCGAGTCGCCACGCGGCCGCTCCGTCGCCGCCCGTCGCCGCGTCGCTCGGAAACTCGCCTGTCAACCCGGCAACATCTTTCCTAATAAATGCAATGAATTTCTGTTCACTACATATTGCAACATTACATTCAGTTACATATACTATTTTTTTTATGTTTAATAGCAGATGTGGTAATAATCACTATTATTTTATCATTACGCAAAGTCCCTTACGGAGTGGTCAGAGAGGACCGAGTGTCAAATATGTATACTGTGTATCCTTACAGATCTGACGTGCCGTTCTACATTCATCACTGTTTTACTATACGTTCGCTGCGTTTTCGAAACGAACATTTTGATAACTAAATATAAACGTAACCTACCTAATTTATTTTTTGTTAATATACATTTTCCAGTTGGCAAAAGACCCTGTTAAAGGTTCGACTGTACTTTAGCTCCACCTATTTTTGTATGGCATTATGCATTGCTATAATTGGATGGGTATAAGCTGGATATATCGAGCATAGACACGAGAAATATCGTGCAGAAGCTCAGAATGCCTTAGCTTGAAAGTAGGAGGTGACATGCCAGTTGCCAACTGTATCTACTTTATGTATGTCCAAGGCCACCATTAATCAATTACAATACACACTCTTTTTGTGATGAGTCGCCTCGTGTCAATAATAACGAGTAGCACCTGTCTTTGTATAACGAATACGACACCTTTGTTTAGTTTTAAAGTGGATACACACGAACGTGGACTGAACCAGCTACATACACGCTACACAGGAAATGTGTAATTAAATAAAACTACAGAACTTATAATTGAAGTATTAGTTAGTTGGATTTGAACTTGTAGTTGACCTCGTCGAAAAGCTCAACTAAATAGCGGCATGTAACCTACCTGTCTCACGTGTTGGTGGGTTACATCAACTTATAAGTATTCACGAGGGCGGGACTCGATGTAAAAACGCTTGCAATTATGTTGGTACTTGGCTGTTGCCAGTCACTATTTATAACTTTAATGTTATAACACAATAGATGAGAACAGTCACGCGATTGTCTTATAATCAACCGGTTTTTGGAACGAAACTACTTCGTTCGAATTAAAACATTAAAATCATCATCATCCGATTGCAGTTCACTGCTGGAGATTGCAGTTCACCCTGAGGGCTTATGCTCATAAATCCCAAACAGGGCACGCGAGGCGGGGAGTGCACACTGCACACAGCATCTCGCAACACTTATGCCATTATTTGATGCCAAACCGTACACACCTATTAATTCGGTACCTAGCTAGCTACTTTACTTTTGTGCTTTCGCTCGTTATCATAAAAATTCCTAATATCCAATAAAAGTTCCTAATTATCATAAAAAGTTTCATCAGAATAAGTCGCAATTATTTCAGTGCGTGATGAGCGAACATGTAATCAGACAGAAATCCAATAGCTATTCTAACAACCATATTTAAAAAAAATATGTACCTAATTGTTTTTTTTCGTAGTCGTACCCACTTTATTTTATGGCTAGATAAATTAGACTTAACAAGCAGCTTAATGAGCGTACCGTTGGTTAGTGGTAAGATCGCTTATGAGTTTTTATCGCGCCCAAGGGGCTGTAAAAGCGTTGCCGACTATAAAGGGCACCTCTGTTGACGTCTTTTCTAAGATCTGCTTTCCTTAATTAGCGCTTCTCCTGAAAGACTCTCATTTAATAGTTAATACACATCGTGTCACTCTGATGTCTTATGTTACACGATTTAATATCATGTGTCCTTACTCAACACACTTACCTTGTGAGTTACAAATGTCATGGACAAGTTTGAAGAGATATTAAGGTCTTTATGGACTAAAAGTTAGACAAGATTATTGTTCAGTTTTGCATAAAGTAGGAAGAGTCGTAACGAAAAATAATTACTTTTTTTGTAGGAAGGAAAATGTAATAATCAAGTCATTATTTGAATTTTCTTCTTCTTATATCAGTTAAATATTGGGTTTGTTTTAAAAATAGTTTGTTACAAATTTTAAAAGTAATGGAAGACTGGAGACATTTAAATTGTTTTGAGAATGATTTTGTCAACATGCATGCACACGAAAAAATGTAAGGTGATCAGCGGCTTTAGAACTTAACAGAAAATATAAGACTGCTTTTCGATTGCGCAATGCAAACAAGAATTAAAATAGTATGTAATTGGGGTGGCAGCCGAATTAATTAAAATCGCAAGCGTTTGAAATTAAGGCTAGACCAATACTTAACGGCGAATAAAACTGAGTCATATCTGCGTTTTCTGTAAGACTTTAGAATTTCAACACTAACGCTGTTTTTTTTATAAATTCTTATACCTGTATGAGCATGAAACTCAAATCGAAAGAGCCGTGACATTAAACGAAGCTATTATATAGTTTTATTTAACGACGGTTAATAGTAACGCGCATCGGCCATTTTTATAAAATTACGTTATTTATATTTAACTTGCAATAATTCGGAAGCAAAAATTATGGCCGCATATATCCTTGACGGGATAATTGCTTAGGAAACGTACGATGAATAAAATAATTGTGATCACAGGTATTGAGGTGTGTTTGTGTGCTATACCGTCATACGTACTAGCGGCGTTCTTGCATCTGTCAGTATAAGGAACACGATGTACAAGTGACAAAGTTTACTTGACCCCAAACTGGTGAGCTTCATTACTGACAGGTGGGATGCGTATATGTAGCTACATCTGATATCGCGTTTATTTTTAAATGATAAGGAAATGTTAAGAATATGATCACCCGCTAACTATTACAATACCTTTAGATATATGAGCGTAACCTACTGGCGTAAAAGACCAATGTGTAAGAAAATCTTGATACGAGCGACTAAATACCTATGTATGTACGTCACGACAAACTTAATTATTTATATACGATATACTTAATGATTGTTCGTTACTATAATGGCGGATTGGAGCTTATTCGGATTATTAGTTATTCAATACGTTGGCAAGTAGGTACGAACGAAGTTAAACAATTAAGGAATCGGAATAGTGTGGGTTTGTTGTCCACGAAAACGTTAGCGCGGATTTGGCTAAAATCATTCCGCATCGAATTATATTCATGATTAATACAATCTAGAGATGTAACGAATATTCCCATTCGCATTCGCGAATATTCGTATATTTTTGCATATTCGCATTCCTATTCGTAAAAATTAGGTGAATGTTTTACGCATATAAATTTCAGATGAAAAAAATTAAAAAATCAAAATCCATTTATTTCTTATGTTTTAAAAAACATACATACAGAATAAAGGAACAACCTAGTGATCACATTATCAATTATCAGTTTATCATTTGATATTATTTATTTATTTACTTAACTTTGAGCAATGAAGTTTAACAATTAAATTTTCATTAGAACATTAACACAAAAAATATATAATGCAATGAAAACAAACAAAAAAAAATATTCTATCAAATTTTCTATCAAAAACTGAATATTCGCATTCGCATTCGCATTCGCGAATGTCGGTAGCAGACATTTGCATTCGTATTTGCATCCGCGAATGTTCATAAGGTGACATTCGTTACATGTCTAATGTACACAATGAGTTCGTTTGTCATAATTAACATCTACTTCGAATGATTTTTTATTTTTTCTTTTCACGTCTTTCATAATGGTCAGAGAACAAATAAATCTAAAACTTTCGATTCGTTTAGACCTTTCTTAAAAATGAGAGAGAATGGATGTGAAAAAGCTAATACGACACATTAACATAATTTGGATAAAACACACCCTTTAATAACGATGTGTTTTATCGCGTTTTTATAAAGATTACAAAAATAATCACGTAACGTTTGTAATCCTTGATGGGTTAGGCAAAGGATTGTAGAACACACCCACGTTTCATTAGTTACGCTTACGTCCCAGTATGTAACTGTCGTACAATTTTTATATAAATGTGTTTTATAAAAAGTCACCGTGTGTGAAAAGGCCTTAACGAAAGTAAACATGGCAGTTGTTTACAGTTACTGTAGGCTTAGGTTCGTTAGGCCGTTGGTTTACGCTACAATAACAGAGACCTTGTACGTACTAGCCGTTTAATTAAATCCCTGGCTTGTGGGAAAAAAAATCTTTCGTCTCCATTTTTTAAACCATTGCGTTTTAGTATTTATTCGTGGTGTGGAGGCCACCTAAAGCTAAACAGCCTTTGCAATCCACAAACGTACGCGTTTAAATTCAAGCAGGCCTAAAGAATCAATGTTTCTGCCCACCACAAGCCGAGTTGCTACGTCAGTCATGTTCCACCGGAGAACTGTTCCTTAACAATAAATGTCGTTCAATTGTTGCACACGGATCTTGCACACCTCTCAGAATGGAAAGTTTAAGGTCATAGTGTCAATCTGACCGGGTATCAATTTTTAGTGCTATAATATGTTCAATCACTCTACTTGAATCTTTTGCTCTTGCAGACAAACTCTGGCCAGGAACTTATACGTACCTTCATTATATTAGGTATGCACACGTATATGTGTTCGTTGTTTATAAGTTGAATTTAGAAAGAAATCAAAAGATAAGCCGTCATGAGAAAGATTCGAAATTCTGTACTAGAATCTAGAAAGTACTGGCGACCGATGTGGTGATTGTGATTAATGAGAGATAAATAAAAAAAAATGCGTCCGACGATCCCAATTTAACTTGATAGCGCTTGAAATAGATCCCTCCGATCCGTTTACAGACGGGTCATCAATTTACTTTACCTATTCGGGATTTTCACTGGCTCAACGTTTTATTGTAGCGAAGTGATTTTAGCCTTACGAGTCTCTTCGGCTTTTTGTTCCACATGTTTTTGTGTTTGATAATGGATGAAATCTTCGCAAGGATGTTAAATATTGGATGATTTTTAAATTTAGTCGTTTTAGTGGTTGATATTTCAAGTTCTAGGAGTACAGTGGCTTAGATTCCGTTTTAGCCCGGGTGTGTGGAGTCAATATCTAGCGCGCATTTCATTCTTTGTGAAATTAACTATATTTATGGAATGTGTTTCTTTTCTATTAAGCAGGAGTTTGTCCACCATGGTAGACTATGGTCTTAAATCTTCTCATACGGAGGGTAAAAGCAATCAAACAGTGATTTGATAAAGGCGCTGAAAATAATGATAAAGCTGATGGTCCAGCATTATTCAGCTGTAACCGAAATGTGTAAAAATATCAGTTTTTGATAAAAAATATTGCTTGTCATCTGTTCATATTGCGTAACCTATAAAAATGTGTTTGAGTGTGATGCTACCATTAACCTACAAAATATTCGAAAACCCGACATTGTTACCGCTGACAGTCAAGGTTCATTTTAGAATGAATAGATTTACACTTCACAATACGCTTTCATCAAAATTTCTATAGAACGTTCAAGCAATTATGAGTTTAATCAAAATGTATATTGATCTGTAGGTAAGAATACGTAAGTAATTGGTGGCTAGCTGTTTAGAATTTCTCGGTTGACAAATATAAAGGACAAGCACACGTGTCCTTTATATTTGTTCATACATTTAAGCACACGTAAAAAATACTTATTTTAAATAATTATTAATTGATAAAAAAAAAAAAAATTGTTCTCTAAGGTGTGTGAAGTCTGCCAACCCGCACTTGGC
>DWEJ01001369.1:0-13212 GCA_018245835.1 Mysoria sejanus stolli | reverse complement strand
CAGCCTCAAAAATAACATAATATATTTAATTGAAATTTTTAACATAAAAGTAGTTATTGTGAGTTAACCATAAGATAGATAACACATGCTTTCGCGGATTTTTTTGTAGTATTTTTATAGGTCGACAATTCTCTAATACATTACTTTGGTATATCTCTCCTGGTTCACGCGGCGCACGCGGGAAAAGCTGCCAGTATGCAAAATTTTTCAACATTAATCGTTATGTTTCCCGTTCCTGTGGGATTATTGGGATAAAAACTATCCGATGTCCTTTCTGATTATCTTATCTGTTTATGCCAAATTTTATCAAAATTGGTTTAAGCATGAAAGCGTAACAGACAGACAGACAGAGTTACTTTCGAATTTATAATATTAGTATGGATATGTGAGTATATAATATGAAAATGTAAAGTTTGTCTTTGTACCTTTACAATCACTTTTTCAAGGAATAGCTGTTAATCTCATTGATTTGTTTACAAGGGTCGATTATTTTCTATGTATATATATATATAGATAATGTATAAATTCTATGCTGGTGGCAAAATAAAATTGAATATTTATGAATAATGCATGAATTCGATTTCGTTGTGACGCTGGTGGTGTGAAGATGGCTTTACAAACACATCCCGGAGTGCCATCTACGGGTATGAATTCATATTTACATTTGAATGGAATGAAATTTTTAGAATGAATGTGCACACGTACGTACGGTAGAAACAAATTTTGTTGCGGGAATCAATTTTATATGAAATAATTTATATTTGTATTGTTTTGATATTAATCCTTTTTTTGTAATCGTTTTATATTTTTGTGACTGTCTCGTTAGTCGTATTGGTTGTAAGTGCGACTGCCGATCGGAAGGTCCTGGGTTCGATTCCCGAGTCGAACACTACAAAGTTTTCTAATTTAGATTTTCTAATAGTGGTTCGGAGTCTGGATATTCCATTCCACCTATTCGATAGTAGGGCGTAAACCTAACTGGTGAAACGTGGGAGTGTTCTGCATTCCTCTACCTACCTCTTCGGGGATTACAGGCGTGAAGTTACGTTTTTTTTATATTTTCATGTGTTACTTCGTTTACGGAAAGATCGATGTTCGTTTAGTTTATTTAATAAATGACTAATTGAAGGAATAAAGCATTTTTTACATTTAACGATTGTACTAATCAGAGAGTTGGTAAAAGATTAATTATTGTAATTTTCACCACCAAAATAAATAGTTTTAGTTAACAGGTTACTATTGTATATTTTACATTGCAAAAGGTATTATAGCGCTTTGGTGAAAAAAAAATATAATACTAAAAAGACAATGACGTCACGTTGTGGACCAGGAAATTACTTAGGATTACGATTGATAAAATTAGTAATTTATTTAGCACAAAGTACGATTAATGCAAATTACTTAATAAGAATAAAATATCTGTAATTCATTTCAGAATTACTTTGCATGTTCATAATAATTTTCTTAATATAATTTCTTTCAGACCACATCATTCTTTAATTTTCTTAATTTTTTAATTACATTAGTCAATGTAAAAGAAGCAAAGATTTTATTTAGGATTGTACCCAGTGAAAATAATTAGTGTCTACCAATCCCTTTGGAAAATAGAGGTGACAGTACGAGTATCTATGTATGTATCTATGTCAAGATCAGATGTAAGCTCAGTGATTGATGAGTAATGAGATGTAAGCTCAGTGAGTGATGTTTGCTGCTAAGCCTTGCTTTGTTTTATTCTATACTCCTTCAAAACATTTAGTAGGCAACTAGTGAAATATATATAAGGTTCTTTCAAGAAAATTCCACCGGCACACTACATTCTACCGTGAATAAATTGTTACCGTACCCAGTGATGGGCAAAAAGTAACTAGATTAACAATTACAAATTACAGTTACATTGTAATTAGTAATTAAAATACTTTGTAACAGATTACTTAAAGTAACTAATTACAGTAGTACTTGTTGTAATTAGTTACAATGTCATTTAATTACAAATCAATCTAATTACATTATAACAGATTATTTACATAATCTTTTATAATGGAATTTTCTTTTTTTTTATATCTTCACGCCTGTAATCCCCGAAGAGGTAGGCAGAGGAATGCGGAACACTTCCACGTTTCACCGCATACCTTTTTACGTCCCACTAAGGAATAGGTGGTGAGCCTATCGCCATCAATCGGGCACATATCCAGACTCCGAACCACTACTAGAATGAAATTTATTTTTTAGATTATTCTAGAATTTCTCTAGGAAATTTCTAGAAATTTTCTAAATCAGAACATTTCTAAATTAGAAAATTTCTAAATCAGAAAAATTAATTTGTAGTGTTCGACCGGGGAATCGAACCCAGTTTTCGAGTTTTTCTAACTTTAAATATCTAGTCTTGCTTTTTTCTCTTTACTATCCTGTGAATTTTTTGATTTTTATGTTATTGATTTGTATTAAATTAATATTATGCATGTAATAAATATATGTATAATATAATAATAATATATATAACTAAATATAAGGATTTACATTTACAGATTAAGCAACAAAATCTAAAAGTTTTTTTTCTCAATATTTAAAACGATTGTTCAGTTTCTTATTCTAATAAACTTTGATAGATAAAGCGATAATGAACAAATAACTCAGTTTAAAACTTATGCAGTTTGTAAAAGCATCAATATTGTAAAAGCATACATGAGAACTGTTACTAACGGTGCTAGGGAGATGTTTAGAGTTTCGAATTTTCGTTGAAGGAACCTTCACTGAAGTTACTTTACCTTCGTTTGCCAAACTTGTGTGCCCAATACATTCTCGTATATTGTTTACGGGCTTTTCGAAGGTAAGACGAAACGTGAAGCAACCTTCTCACCCCGGACTCCCCTGAACGTATATGTGATCTAACCAAGACAGTGGATGGAGGTAAACAGAGGGAGCGCTCCGTGTAATCTCAAAACGGTTCTACTTTATACGGAAAGTCATACCTCTAAGAATATATTACCATTCGCAGCCCTTGTTTGTTTCAGTTAGAAGTCCATGTGTTAAAAAAAGTACATAAGTATTAGTTGTCTTTAATGTTCACTTACAATTTGATCAATTAGCACTTTCTAGATACAATAGTTTGTTAAGATAAATTGTAACAACACTTTGGAGTCAATCGTACACATTTATGAATTGCTGTTGCTGGTTAATGCCAATAACTCACCATCACCAAGGACTGATTGGTAAAGAATGCCGATAGGCATTAAGATCCTGTTGTACAAGACATAAAATACA
Source organism: Mysoria sejanus stolli (assembly GCA_018245835.1). Classification (NCBI taxonomy): domain Eukaryota; kingdom Metazoa; phylum Arthropoda; class Insecta; order Lepidoptera; family Hesperiidae; genus Mysarbia; species Mysarbia sejanus. The sequence goes on along the minus strand of DWEJ01001369.1, from coordinate 9,951 downwards.
TAGCCATTTAATGCCAAATTGGACTAAGCCTGTTGTAGAGCAAATGAATAGATAGTTGATATTATTATATTTGATAATATAATATACATGTTTTTTAAACTCTATGTAATTTAAAACACATATACAAAAAAGTACTTTTCCGCATAGCAAAAATATTGTTACCGGGTGGTAAATGTATAGATAAACCCCGTCTAAGTATTCAGGATCAGTAGCCACTGGACCGATGGTGCGTCATTCATCAATGATTGGATTGGACTCAATAACACTCAAGTTAATAGAATAATTTTAATTATTTTTATTGTAAACTGCCAAACGTATTTACAAACAGAATTGAAATGAGTGACTGAGAAATATGATAAACAAAAAAAGAATCCTACCATCCAACGGTACGCTCGTTGTTATGCTATGCAATCACTCTATATCCGGGACAAAAAGATATATTAAAATAATGATTATTTATTTGAAAGGTAGTCTGCAGAATAACTGCGGGCCGAGTAGAAAACAAGTCGCAGTGATCACCCAGTACACTAGTAGGAAGTACAACTGCATGTAAACAACCAGTTCAATGTTAATACATACATTCTTAATTATTGTACACTTTTCACAACACTATTAGCGTTTGACACATAAATTATGCCTTCCTTTTCTAAGAGGAGGCTCGATCACACCTGTTTCCAATAGTGGAATAACAAATGTGTTAATGGTGGTAAAATAAAATAAAACAAAAGGAATATTTCGTTAATCTGTACATTAGACAGCTGTGTGTAAACTAATTCTCCGCATATGATACAATCGTCTATGGATTTTGTGTGGCTGAGAAACAATGGTCAGAAAACGTTGTTGAAGTGTAGTTATGAAGTGTATTTGCTGACTATAACAAAATACCTACATAATTGTTATCAATTATTATACAAATCAACCGAAGTATTGTATTTTTATAAAACATTTTTTATGTTAAATCTGACTTACTATCTATCTACATATGCAGGCTACATTTGATAATATATGTCGTATCTATTACGTGACTATACCACCTTGTGGTAATCTGATTGCATCTCTGGACCGCAATGCGCTAATTGATTTAATTCACCAAAACCACACGATTCGAATACACTGCCATTAACGTCTCGTGTTCGACAACATTATCCATCGAAGGTATACATTTAGCCTTGTTAAGTCAGCCTGTAAACGTTATAATATTCCTAATTTAATTATACCATTGTGCACAGTTAACATCTGAATCGGCAGCGAGGATCTGGAGGGTGCTTATCAAATTTGCTATATCATTATTTTGTAACGTTCTAAGTGTAAATCACGACAAAATAGTAATTTGTCAGAGGACTTTTAAATGCATTGACAAATTGTTATGTACAATAGTAAATAAAGATGACTGCTGAACAAGAGACTGCTCTCGCGGTAAGATAGTTTGAAACCAAAGTTACCCAAGTAAGTTTAGCAATAGAGGTAATTATAGAGAACAGTAAAGTGTGCAAGGTTCTTTACGATCGTACTTTTTTACTGTTAACATAATGTATACTTAATGTTTAAGTAATACATACATTATTCGATACATTCGGAGATGAGTAGAAGAGTAAAATTGAAACCAAAACTCGACAGCCTAACACAGCAACCACAATAGAAAATCAAGTGTTTGAATGTGTCCGCCAACCGGGTGTTAGAGTAGTATTGTTTTAAATTCCGAATAGCCGCGTGCACTCTCACGGAGGAGAAAGTGTATGAAACTTGAACGTTTTTTTGCACGCACGACGGATGCGTAAGAGGAATAATCACGAGGAAGCCGTTATGTTTTAATTCGTAAGAATCGCGCAATATAGCACTAATTGAAAAGTGAAGTGTTCATAGACAATAAAGTACATCATGCATGGTTCCTGCACACTATGTAAGTAAAGTAACATCACGCCTGTAATCCCCGAAGAGGTAGATAGAGGAGTACAGAACACGTTTACGTCCCACTATGGAATAGGTGGTGAGCCTATTTCTAGACTACGAGCCATTACTAGAAAATCTTAATTAGAAAAATCTAATAGTTCCCGACCTGGTAATCAAACCCGTGACCTCCCGATCGGCAGTCACACTTGCAACCAACACGACAAACGAGGCACTCAACTACGTAAGTATTAATTAAACATGTAACAAACGAACCAATAATCAAAAATAATATACGAAATTCAACAATAACCTACAGGACGATTATCTTACTACCCGTCTAAAGTCTATAATATCAAAGTTATCGAAAAAGTCTGAGTAATGAACATTAGGTAACACACGCACGTAAAGAATGATATGTTTACATAAAATATATATATAATGTAATAAGAATTAATTTCCGGTTTATAGATGAAACGTTAAACCTCTGTTAGTTTTGTACAGGAGAAAATTTTAAACGCGCTATATACATAGGCTGCGGTGCAACGCAAAATAATCTAATTGATATAATATCCCTAGTTGCGGCCGTTGGTCACGGCTGGCTGTCGACAGACGGGAGATCTACTGTTGTTCGATCTATTACCGTGATAATAAACAAGAGCTAACAAATTTATCAGTAAATGTTTAAACAGATCGATCCGGTAAACGTACTGTATTTTTTGCCCAACTTTGTTTTGTACATTGGCCTAACTGTGTCGGAGATGACGCGGTTGTATACAATTAAATCTGCTAAAGACCAAGAACCTGCTTAGCCACGTTTAGTGAATGCACCATCGTCCTATTATGTCAACGTGTGTTCTTATTAATATAAGAATATAAACAACTAGTTTACATGTGCTAAATGAATATGAAAGTACTGTATTGGTTCTTTTTTTATTTATTAAAAACTTACACTGGTAACTTCGGTTACGTGACCCATTACAAAAGGACCTATCTTAAGGAAGAACAACATATTTAATCCCATCGAAACTACACATTTCAGGGGATAACATGAACTCGTATCTGTTTGTTTCCCATCATAACCTTTACGCGTGTAACAAATTTATACAAATGCAAGTAGTAGGTTTGCGTGGTATGCATACAAATATCGAAACAAACAAATAAATATACAAAGTGTCACATTTGTAATATAAGTCGGAGTATTCACTGTAATAGAAAACTGTAACAATTTAATATTTCGCCGAGGTATATTTTTTCTATTGCAATGTGCGTTATGATTCACCCATAGGTAATCCAAAATTCCATACTTAAAAGATTAATCTTGGCGCTTTGTCCATTCGATCACTCTGCAAGACTTCAAACACCTCTTAATTCGGAAACACATGGCTAAAGGCTGTTTTTTAACACACCAATTAAATAAGTTATTAATAATTTAATTAGGCAAATACGCCTAGTAATAATAAAATACCTATTGTACCTATCTTTTTCTTCCACATTTTGGATTTTTACGTATTTTTATAAACACAAAGCGAAAAAGTTTAAAATTAACATCATAATCTTTTATGGCCACTTATTTCTCCAAATAGCAATAAATTTTAAGTATTTACGATTCGCATTTAAAATACTCATAGACATTGGCATAATCACATTGATTTCTCCAAAAAAGCCTTATTTTTAACTCCACTGAATTTCGCAAAACTGAGGTGTAGTTAATTTGGGTAAATTAATTTATAAAAAGCAATTTATTTTTACTACGTAATTATACACTTTTTAAGCCCGCCAGTATTCGTAGAACGTTGCAAAACAAAATTAGGTGGGTGAATTCGTTTTATTCTTTTATACGAAATGAGTTCAGCGTAACATAATATATTAATCCATCCATGATAGAGAGATGTAAAGAATGTCACTTTTTGAACATTCGCGAACGCGAATGTTTGCTACCGACATTCGCGAATGCGAATGCGAATATTCAGTTTTTGATAGAAAATTGAATAGAAAAAATTGTTTTTGTTTGTTTTCATTGCATTATATATTTTTTGTGTTAATGTTCTAATGAAAATTTATTTGTTAAGCTTCTTTGCTCAAAATTAAGTAAATAAATAAATAATACAAAATAATAAAATGAAAATTAATAATGGGATCACTAGATTGGTCTATTGTGTTGTATTAAAAAGCATAAGAAATAAATTTATTTTGATTTTTTAATTTTTTACTTCTGGAATTTATATGCGCAAAACATTCGCAAAAATTTTGCGAATGCAAATGTAAATATTCGTTACATCTCTAATCCATGATGATCATAATTATTATTATTCCATCGATCAGTGAATTAACTGGACATGCAACACCGGTTAGATGTAAACCGGCTGTACTTTCTTAGCTGCTACTACGTCGCAATCGAATGTACGCCTCTCCGATGTAATTCAGACCGTGCGGCGAAAATAAAAGCAAACTTAATTGACTAACGAGCGTTCACTCAAGACCCTGGACGACCTGCGATTCTCCTGTTATATTCGATGATCAATTTTAAACGCATAATATGAATCAATCAAGTGATAAATTTATAGTAGGTACCGACGAACATATTTCGCAATATCACATACTGCCTACTACAGTATTGACCGTTACCGCATATTATCTTGTCACATCGTACCGTAACTAGCATATCAGTTCGGTGTTATAATTATGTAGAATAGTTTTACATTGCTCAATAGCACTAACTCACCTACTAGCATTAAGTCTACTAGAAATGGGTCACTATACCTACTGCCGTAATATTTGTATATTTTAGAAATGTAACTGTCAGGATTAATGTTGACAGAAGGAGTTTAAAGGTTCATTAAAGTTCTTTTCGCTTTCCTTTGTTCTACAGAACAGACTGCATGCCGACCTTCGAGATAAGAGATTTCCACTGAAATTAAATACAGCGGCAAGACTGCGGCTGTACTTACGTCAAAGTATGTGTGTGCGATTAAATTGTCTTTGAGGGAGTGTTTGTTCGGTGATGGAATGTTGGATTACTGTTGATTATTGTGACTACGTAAAGTATTATTATAGTAGTGTTATTAACACGTACATCTTATTATCAGAACAAGAATTAATGTATTGTTCGAACATATTTCATTGCCAAGAGGCCGCTCGCGTACTTTAAGAGACGACATTCAGAGCCATTAAATACTTTAATCGGCTATCAAATAAAAATTTATAACCACACCGTAAGATATGAGATGTACCGGTTTGTATAAACTCTTTCCTTATTGAGGTTCGAAAAATCACAATCATTTGACGAGGCAATGGAGATGACTATTTTAATACCAATTCTTATATAATACAGTTAATGATGGCGTGTATAGGAGCAATCAATGTTGAACTCGTATTGCTTACTATGATCGTTTGAGTAAAACCATAGCGGCGCCCAGCTCGGCTGTTGTTAAACAAACCGTAAAGCGGGCATTGTGCGAGCGCAGTGGGGTAACGCAACGATTACCAAATGTAACATTTGTGTCACGAGAGCCGTCGCTTATCGCCGATCTTAAACAAGAGTGCCTTCCACACGCCACCAGGGTGGGGTGCGCTGGTCACCACCTCGTGCGGTCAGTGATTCCTTCGCTAGTGATCGCGCGCGCGCGTCTCAACAGTCACTTTCGGGACCACACATTACACCGTAAGTTATTTTTCTATGTGCGAGCCGTCGCTGCTAACAACGAAATTATTGGAGTGCATCTTTATATGATTATCGTTTTACGGCTAATAATGGCTTCTGTTAGTGTGTTTTCTAATGATACTGACTTTGCATAGCGATTTTATATAATAGCACGGCGAACTTTTAATTTGATACGTCTCTTCTGTATTGATGGAATAACGAGTAATTTTCTTTAAATTGTACATTTTTGTTTTATTTTCATATTTCAGTAATCGATTATAAAATGTTGTGGTTCCGTTCTGATCGCACACTGATTAACTAAATAGGATTAAACCACAAAATTTAAAAGTAGGAAAATAATTCACTGAACTTTATTACATTAAACTACTTTTATTATTTTATTACTTATAAAGAACATTAATAAAACTTATTTATAAAACTATGTTTTAGGTAATTAACATGATAATTAATATTAATTTAATATAATAATGTAATATTACTCTTTCTTTACATTTCACTGTATTTATGTATAGGAACTACACGTACGCAGATTATTTTTATTTTTACTGTACTTGGGCGTTAATTGGATCGTAATAAGTGTGCGCACAGAGCTTTATTTCATATCAGCATTAACTCAAGGTTTATAGGGTACCATTATTTATTGGGTTCGTATGACCTTATTTATATGTGAATGATGTGTTAACGTAAAAGTATTTAGAATTTATTTATTTTAAAATACCAATCTACTCGTAATAAAATTAGAAAATAATAAACATAATTCTTGCTGGGGTAAATTTTGTATAATGAAGTAAGTAATTATGTTTAGAGATTATACTTTTATGCAGACCCTCGCATGTAACATTAGAAACGTATTTATTTGTTTTTATTACATTGTGTATAGAAACGTCTTTGAACGTCGCTTCTGTTTACGTAATTTCTCAGCTTTCCTATACCTATCACAACGTAATAATTATTTCCTTGCTTTGAGGAAACGCATTTACTAGAACGAATTAAATTGATATCAAAACTGAGCCACTTTTCGAGTTACGCTCTAACAACAATCGAATGTTAAGTTCATTATATGGTTCAAGTTATGTAACATCATCTGATTATGTTCAAGTAAGTTACATACATTTATAATGATACAAAAGTCGTAAAAAGTTTAAATCCACGTTGTCAATGTTACTACTAGTTGCGAGGAAATATCTAAAGGTTAATAGATAAGAGAACTGTTCTCCATATCGATAAAAATACATACATACATATCTTTACGTCGGGTCCATCACAGGGTAGGCAGAGAGCACTGAGTGCCAAATATCTCTATCCTTACAGATCTGCCGCGCCTCCTCCACATTCATAACTCGTTTAATACATGAAAATAAATAATTATAAATAACAATTTTCATACATGAAAAATATCTATGAAACTTTTATTCTATCCTTGGACTTGTGATGAGTTAAGACTTTTAATAAATTTATTATCGAAGCTATCGTGATGAGCTAAATTTAATATAGATCGCGAAGTTATTTTTTCCCGACTAGACAGATTGTCGAAACGCATGCAAATCATAAGTAAAAGTAATTGTCAACATCGGAATAGAAATCGTTCGATGCGGCCGCTTCACATCCTGATCGGCTGACGTGGAATTGTTTATTCGAGTCACGAAAGGAGAAGTAAAAAGTATCACTTAGGATAATAGTAGTTGTGATATCGGTGAAGGTCAGACCAGCGATATACCGTGACCGTTAAAAATCTGCGACCTCACCGTCTAATTATATCGGTGAACGAAAGCATTATTTACAACTACCGCATTTCCCAATATCTTTTTATACCGAAATTCAAAAAACAAGAACAATGACAGAGAGTAAAATGATCGAACAACAGATTTCACAGACCACGTTATAAATTTTTTTTTATCCCTTCTAACAAAATATGAACGTTGTGTACTCGTGTTGGTTATATACCTACGTGAAACCTTTCAACGACACATCGGAAACATTTTTCGATATTAATTGAATTTTCGACGCATTCTCGAAAACGTCCAGGAACTGCCATGTTGAATTTGCGAGGTTTTCATACAATTGAAATTTCGGACTAAAACTGTACTGCCGGTAACGTAGAAAAACTTCGTTACATTCCGTGTGATGGATGTAAAAACATCTCAATATGAGCGTATACGTGACAACGCATACTCAATATATGTACCATATTATATACAATTAACAAACAAAAAGGTTAACCTAGAAAATTTAGGCGGTGAATAAAATAATTGATGATCTAAAAAGAAAAAAGGATAGTATCATAGGTTGCTCGTATTAGGATTTTTTCCAGGAACAACTTGCTTGGTATTATGAAAGTTTAAAGCATTTCAAAATGACATTAGCTTCATTTGTTGCCACCGGCAGTTATAATATAAAGTATTATGTTCAATATTATATGAGTGTCATTGTTTTTTATGGCTAAAACAAATATCCTTGATATTATAATACTTTAACAGCTGCATTGTCTCGAAGTGCTAACTCTCAGAGGGGGGGTTAACAGTAACTAAAAAAATATTATAGTATATTATGGAGTTTAGAAAAATGGTTTCCAAGGAATAGATTAAACATATTATGTTTTAACATTTTTAATATTATACAATATTAAACACAATATTAAACAAGAAAAATGTCTAGAAAATCTAAATTTAAATTCTAGTGGCTCGGAGTCTGGATATGTGCCCGATGCATGGCAATAGGCTCACCACCTATTCCATAGTGGGACGTAGACGTAACCGGTGAAACATGGGAATGTTCTGCATTCCTCTGCCTACCTCTTCAGGGATTACAGGCGTGAAGTTATGTTTATCTTCTAAGATTCTGAAACAAAATAGCCTTATTTTATCCGGACCTCTTGCACATCTAATAAATTTTACCTTCGAAGATGGTCACTTTCCAAATACGTATAAAAGTGCAATTATATGTTCAATGTATAAATCCGGAGACAACTATAGATCGGAAGCGAGTTTAAGCGTCGTATGGTTGGTATTCTGTGGACACATCATTCAAACACATTCATCTTCAACGAACTCAAGCTGGAACGTCAACAAAGACTGTTCTCCGTCTGTCTGAGTCGGGTTTTAAAATATTTTGAACTGGTGTTCACCGGCAAGGTCGATGGCCAGCGACCAAGCCGTTGTCTGAATCGCTGCTAAGACCAGATAGACAAAAGTCAGCATGGCAGAGCACTTGGCCGAGATCGCTCCTCCCTGGGAAATGGTAATGCCTGGTCTGGTAATGGTAACGAGATCACGATCCTCAGAAATGATATTTGAAAAAAATGAGTATTTAACACATACTTAGTCATATTTAACACTTCATGTACAATTTTTAAGACAGTAAAAATTTGTTAAATTAAATTTAATAGATTAAAATTCAAACTTCAAAATAATCTAATTTCAACTCCAAAAATTTTTTTCGTAATTGAATTTCTGATTGTAGAAACAAACATCTAAACAGGAAAATTAATAAATTAAACTTTTTGAAGTTTTCTTAATCAAGCTTCAGTGGACCGGGAGAATCGAGTTACGTAATTAGCGCATTGTCAATAATGAACCTTTTTCCTTATGAACAAACAATTAAAGCAACTTTGCTAAAGTAAACTTTTGCACTGTTCGTGAAGTACAAGCATGTTGGGGCTTATATATTACAGGTTTTAGGTTCAGGGCAGCTGATTCTGATACTTATTATCAGAATCTGACATGCCTGAGTTAAGTTAAATTGTGTCCTAAAGCCTCTATTACTTAGTACACTAGTGGCAGTTTGTGACAGTTTCTGGCAGTTTGTGGCAGCAGTAGTGTGGCTGCTCATCACTTGACCGGCAGCAAAACAGTTCGCTAAATGTCCTAAAAAGAGGTTAATGTGTGCTGCATTATGTATTGTTCTTTACCTTAAGATAGAACGAACGTTACTTGTTAACCTTTGTAAGTACCTACTTATTTACTTTTGAGATACGAAGAAAATCGACCCCTTCAAAGAGAAGCACATTGTTAGTCCGCACCTAATCGTATGTATTCCAATGTTTCCAAGGCTATTAGTTCAAGAGATGTATCCGTCGTTACTGGTGATGTAGACGATATCGATATATGGATACGATACGATAATGTACGGCGGTCGTACAGTCGCGAACTGCAGAAACTAAATATTACGGTAGATATGTGCAACAAAGTAAGGGGAATTAAGTAATTGGACAAGTTTTCATTTCTTGTAATAAATATTTTTCTTATAGATTTTATAGATTTATTTTTTTATAGATTGCCTCGTTGGTCGTGTTGGTTGCAAGTGTAATTGCCGATCGGGAGGTCTCGGGTTCGATTCCCGGGTCGAACATTACAAAAAGAGTTTTTCTAATTTAGAAATTTTCTAGAAAATCTAAATTAAAA
>DWEJ01001368.1:0-13213 GCA_018245835.1 Mysoria sejanus stolli | reverse complement strand
CACACATATACATACACACATATGCATACACACATATACATACAGACATAGGGACATAATTCTGAAAATAGAATAGCTTCCTAAGAGGAGATTCTCAAAACTGGTCCAAATTCCATTATCGGAATTAGTGGTGGAGCCAATAACTTCCTGATTTAATTTTAATTTAAACTTACGTACCAACAAACATTTTGTACATCTGAATTTGAATCTGAATACCTTCTCAATGATCGGCGTTAAAATACAAAGTGTGTGCAGATAGCGGCGAAGCTTATTAGAAAGCGTTCTGTATGAATTTTGAAAAATTACCTTCTTTTAATAAATGTACGTGTCACTCTTGCTAAATCGTTCCTAGAAAACAAAAATACAAAAGTACACAACATTGCAATGACATGCTTCACAAAAAGCATTACTCGTATAGTTATTTAATTTACCAACGGCGATAAATCAGCTACTTTTATTGTTTAGAAATAGATTTTTGTTAAAATTATTTTCCTTCGATCAATTAGGTGAATAATGGTCATGCTTACCGAGGAGCAAACTTACTAAACAAAGCTGTGGTAAGCCAGCAGTAATTTTATAAATGAGTGAAGGAAGAGGTTTATGTATACTTTGAATTAACTGAACATCATCGTGTAAATCAACCTTGAGATAAGATGAGATTAGTGAAAGCAAAATGCTTATTGTTGGTAATAAAACCAAATATCGCTAATAAAACTGCAAGCAATGCAGTTATATATCGAAGTAACAAAGGCGATAATTATACAAAATTTACAATACAATCCACCAAAATTCAAGCTGATGCTATAACATACTTTTGTTAAGATTGAAAGATATATTTTTATCATACATTTCTTAATGGAAATCAGAAGGCAGTTTTCATATGAATAACAATGGAAAAATACAGAATATTTTACACGAAAGCTTTCTTTTCGTACGCATATAGGAAATAATTTCAATTGTTAAAAGAATAAAAAAAATATTTATTAAATATTAATACTAAATTAGGTTACGAGAATTGAGCTAACTTGTAGAACTCGAATTAAATAATAAACTAATGTGATTTTAAATTAAACAATTATTACAATAATTATTCAACTTTACTCACCTTTAAACATCGATCTCATTGAATTTCAGAGTGGCGTAATCACTCCTTTGTTGCTGACTGCCTTTCCTTTGACTACTTGTTACATTATTTTTATAACTACTATTACTTTCTTTGTTCGCACTATCTACGTTCCCTATGGAATACGTGTCATATAAATGTCTATTGGAATTGACAGTATTCTTAAATTTTAGATTATGATTACCTAATGCTAGATCAGCGTAAACTAACTTTTTATGTTTAGGTCTGTCGTCTTTTGGGCCCATTGTGTTATAATTTGAGTTGTAATTGTGTTCAGGGCCTAAATTTCTCGTGGAACTTGATATGTAGTTGCCTTTGAGTAGTTGCAAATATGATTTTCTCTCTGAATCATTGTATTCAGGTTCTGGATAATCTGGTTTTTGGTAATCGTAGACACCTACACAGGAAAGCTTCTCCCGAAGACTTTCGGATTTTTTCAGTCTGTTTAATTTTTGGCTATTCTTCTCTCTCGTTCTATTTAAAGTTTTGGTATAGTACTGAGTTTCCATTGGTTGATATATCATTGGGCCTATCGTATTATTGTACGCTCTTTCTTGATCTACAGGAATTCTCTTATCTACTCTAATGGGTTGGAAGTAACAGAAACTATGGTGTTTCTGAAGCGGTATTTGGAAGTTTTTCTTATTTTTTCCTTTGGAGCTTAGGTTAGTAAAATGATTACACTTTTGCAGGTACTGTTGTTGGAGCAGGTTAGTATTCTGTGAACAAGTTTAATTTGTTAATATGTTAAGTTAGATGAGAAATTAAAAATGATTAAGAGAATAAAATGAAAACATACAAAGCTTTATACCTGAGCGGTCTCATTACTAATCATTAAAGCACTCTGTACTGAATTACTACGTTTCAAGGTTCTTTTTGGTATTGGTTTCTCTAACAGTTTTGGTATTTGTAAAGTTTTATTTGGTGTGATTATTTGCTTTTTCTTAAACCCAACTCTATTTATACCTTGATCGTTTAGCTGACTCACAATTGATTTGACTAAAGATGTCGATGGAAGTGTTACAGATGAAACATTATTATTTCTTTTTGGTGTAGCACCTATTATATTTGGTTTCACAAAGTCCGCCTTTTCATCGATAATTTCGTTCTTTGGCTTTTCATCTTCAAAACGAACTTCGTCATGTGTGTCTTTTAAACCATCTTTATTTGACCTTGTTAATATGCTTAATAATCCGGCTTTAGAAATATCTTCAGCGGATTTAGTAGGTCTCACAGGCGCATCAACAACGTCAAATGATTTAGTATATGAAGTGTTGATAAGTGGCATAGATAAATTAACATATACATGATCAGATTTTTCTGGAGATGTAAACGGTGATAATTTTTTTCTTGGCGCCGGTATCGGTCTATTTAAAGAATTTGTAGAAGTAAAACTCTCTTCACAAACTTGTATAGAATCTGTTAAGTTTTCAAAATGTGCAACACCACTAATATCTGAATTTATTTTTAACAAAGATGGATAGTTTTCATAAATATTATCTTCATTTTCAGTTCCTTCATTATTATCGCAGTCGTGATTGCTCTTATTATTGTTGATTTCATTAAAATTTTCTCCATATTCAGTGTTTGGGTAAAATCTTTCAATATTACGTTTTCTAACAATTCTCATTGACTGAAATTTAGGAGATTTTCTCTGAATGTTTCTAGTATTTAAGGAACTGAATTTTCTCGCATCTAATTCCAATACTTCTTCATCTATAGTTGGAAATTGTTTTAAGAATGACGCTTGCATTGGCGGTAGGTATGGATTGAGGAGTACCGTCTGGTGCAATGGGTACATTTGCTGTATTGGCGAGAGAACTGGTATCCCATATGTCGGTGGGTACTCAGAAGTAGTCGATGAATTAATAGAATAGTTTATGGTGTTTTGCACAAATGGTGGACAAACGACCCTTGGTGTAAATGAAGGATTCGTTGTCAATTGTTTTTGTAAAGCTTGTAGGCCTTTGTATGCTTTTTGGTTAGTTTCAACTACCCGTGGCTGTATTGCTTGTACCGGCTTTGTTAAACATGCCAAAATAAAACATGAAACGAAAGTAAAAAAATTAAATCAGAATGAATAATGCAAATTATTGATATAAGCAAAATGAAAAACCAAAATTTGATTTATGATCCATAAACGTGGTTATTACGAAATAAGTTTACACTGATATTATTTATTAAACTTAATTATCAAACCATATTATTTTATCCAAACAGTTACCTTATTAGGGGGTTGTTGGAGACCATGGAACGGCAAATTCTCGTAGAGGCCAGGGTTGTCCGCTCCAAGGTTGCCGTTCGCCGCATTATCTACGCCATTCGTAGGTGGGCCTGATGAAGCAAAATACTAAAGTAACATCATATTTTACACAATCATAAATATTTTGTATACAGTTTTCGGTGTTTTTACTCATTTACTTTCTTTTAATAGTATTGATATTTGAATAATATAAAGGGTTGGAAATTATGAACGATATTATAAAAACCATAATTAAAATAGTTTTAATGTTTAGAATAATCTGGTCCTTATAGAATTCATTGATAGCCTCGTTGGTGGTGTTAGTTGCAAGTGCGGCTGCCGTTTGGGAGGTCCCGGGTTCGATTCCCGGGTCGAACACTACAAAATTTTCTAAATTAGATTTTCTAGTAGTGGTTTGAAGTCTGGATATGGCCATAGGCTCACCATCTATTCCATATTGGGACGTAAACGTAACAGGTGAAACGTGGGCGTAATATGAATTCTTCTGCTAACCTTTTCGGGGATTACAGGGTTAATAGATAACATTAACGAAAAATAAAATAAAATGTTTTTTTGAAAAGATAATAAGACATTCGCCAATGTTAAACAGATAGAGTGAAGTAACCATGCAGAACTTACTGTCGCCAGGTTTTTTACGTTTTCTCGTTAACCTCGAAGGTTCTTTTAACGGCTCTACTGTAGCAGTCGTTGGACCCATTTTATCAGGTCTTTTAAATGACACAACTAAAACATGCAATTATAAAAATAAATGCAACTAAAACACAAGAATGCAAGAGAAATGCAAAAATTAAGCGATTTAAAGACATAATAAAAATCTCAAAGAAGCAAAACATGTGCGACGTGCAAATATGCAAACACTACGTGATTAGAAACGTAATTTTATTCTTTTGAAACGTGTAAGAATGTTTAAGTAACATGAAAAATATATGAGATGGACTATTGGAAAGGATGAAACCAAATATTAATACAGCAATGAAGTTATTTGAATGAGAAAGGTATTGACGTTCATTATATATCTCAGATTTATTAGGAAAATTATTAAACTTGGGACATCCGCATAATATGTGTCTTGCGTTATTTCAGTCAGCATTTGAACTCGAGTTTACCCGAACTAATTTCAAAGTTATACTAAACTCAACTTAACATAGTAAACTAAACTTAGAGTTTACTTAATTTATAAGATTTGGTCTAGATAAATATTGCATTGGTAGATTAACAATAGCGTGCCTGCTTTCAATTATCCGCATTATAAACAAGTAGTTAGTATAATATATTTCCTCGCGTATTGGCTTGCACGACTTTTCATAATAAAGGAGGAGTTAAAACTTCTTAATCCATCTCACATACTACTGTAGCTGCATTTATGTTTTATAATGTGAAATGAATAAAAATTATGTTTTATAATATGAAAACTACCTCCTTCAGTAACTATAACATTCGGTGTCTCGCTATGAAAAAACGACCTAATCCGTTTCTTTGGGAGTCCATAACCAGATTTATTCATGCTCATTAAAGAAACAGCTCTTTTATTTGATTTGTTTATTTTTTTATATTTCCCGCTATCATCATCTGAGTCGTCGTTTCTTTTTTTCCAATGTTTAAGCATTCCTGTTACTACATTTTGCGCATGTCGCTTTGGTTTTCCATTTTTCTTTGAATACTCAGTCTTCGTGGGTGATTTATCACTGTTTTCCTTATTTTTATTTCTTTCTAACAGTCCTAAATTATTTTCTTCAGCCTCGTTAGCTTTAGCCGCATTTAAGTTTTGAAGCCTTGCTTGATTTTTGGGGCTGAGTGTGTGATTAGAATTTACATGTACTAAAACACCAGGTTTTAATGGCCATTTATTGGGTGTCACTACAGTCTGAACTTTGTCCCCATCAGTTTTGGGTTCAGGCTTTGGTGTAGCTGTTTCGCTTATTACTTCAGCTTTGCTTATTGATCTATTTACATTGATCGTTGCTTCTAGCTGTGATAAGCTTGCCTGTAGATTACTTGTGTTTTGTCTTTCGCTAAATTTGTTTAATTCTATGTTGTGGGTGCAGGTCTGCGAATCAACTAGTCTAGCTCTATCTGATGATTTCGGACTAAATGATAGGTTTATACGCGGCGACAAAGCTGGCAAAGCCTGTGATATAATCGACTGGGCTATGGACATCTCATTTAAACAGCTACCATCCGGACTGTTTCAAAGTAAACATGGAAACAAATGAAATATATTAGGAGCATGCAGTGATATGGTATGGTTAGTAATAAAAATAATAATGCAATAAAAATAAGTATAAACATAATTACTATAAGTAATTTATTTCTTAGCATTAATTATATTGATACAATTTATATAGATATACAATAAAATACTTGAATAACATATATCAATAAAAAGATTAAAGAAGTTACGGAGAGTATAGATACAAAAATTTAAATATCATTACATATATAATAATAACGTTCAATGATGTATAAAAACAAAAGTTGTAAGTAGCTAGAAGAATGCTTTCCAAAAACTCTCCATGCAGTGACAAATACATCGAACATTTGTTAATATTTAGTGTTTATAATCTACTGATTTAAAATGCTACTAAGACCACACTTTTTATTTGCAAAATCTCATGAAATGTGTCATAACATAGCCGGGAGCCACTCATGGATCTGCTCAGCTGATCGATAATAACGCAGACCTAAAATTATACATTCAAAAATGTCCTTTTAATCAATTTGCAACAGTGTTATTACAAGATAATGAAATAAATAATTGAAAATTATGCTTTCAATCTAAAAGAAATAGCAAATGCAACACTCTAACTGATAGTAAGCATCTGCGGTCATATCCGAAGTACGTTATAAAGAATATTTTTGTTACATATGTTAAACAAGGGCATGGCATAGAACTGATTGAAAGTAGACTTTTGAATGTTTTATCATAAGATCAGGTAATGCTAGTTTAGTGCTGAGAGACGATTGAGTGATCCTAAAAAAAGAAAAGCATTCTCCATCTATGAAAGAAAAAGAAAAAGAAAACCAAAATTAGACATGTTATTTGATATACCTGAACTATTAATCGTAGTCAGTCTCAGAACATCTGGGGTTAGTGCTGTTAGGAACCTAAGCAGGAATAGAGAACAAGACGTCGTCAGATATGTTATGGGAATGAATAAGAATATTGATATGTGTTAGCGGATCCAGAGCTAATATATCCGCAACCAATCTTATGCAACATGCGTTCGGACAGTCTTAGCCGTCGTTCAGTGACTTACCTACCTTACTAATTTACTTCAAACAAGATCTAACAAAACCGTTAAAGTCTTACTAGTATGTAAGCACTGTCATCAATGGTTTGTGAGAATAATTATTAGACTCTTCAACAGATGAATATCAAGATGGATCACGGATATAGTAACTATTAGAAATATAAATATAACCTTGAGGTTAGGGTTGTTACAAAACCTGTACCGACGGGAAAAAGGGCACACATCTATAACTAACCAATATGAAAATCCTATAAATGTATATCATCGTTAGTATGTGTTAGTTTGTTGAGAGTTAGCATTTCTAGTTTATAATCGTGCTACAGCTAGATCGTTACTTCTAGAAGATTAAATTAAGAATAAATAATGAAAATAGACTAAGAACTAATACTAAGTAAAAAATCTCGCCAAATACAGCCAATGGTCCAAGCGTATCACACAGTGATTTTCAAAGAGCTAACGGTAACGTATTTTACCTTAGTGTATGTAAAGTATGAATTATTATATTACATAAATTTATTGATTAAACTTGCAATGACACAGTTAAATTGAGCTTTCGACGACTAGTAATAACTACATTTTGTATAAGGTATATATACGTAATTGTGTATGAAAACAACAAAAATTATATGAATAATTAATTATGTTGTTGCATGTCAGCGAACATTCCTGATAATCACCGTTCTGTTAAATATAGAATATAATATGTCGTTATTAACAATTTAAATAATAGTTCAACAATACAAAAACGTGGTAGAAAATCACTTTGCTAGCAATCAAAGCAAAAACTCAAGCACACTTTATTGACCTTGAGTTACTGCATTGGGACAACTAAGGGTGACCTCGAGGGTGGCATGGACAGTGTATGCCAAGAGTCTGCTCGGACCAAAGGCGTAGCTGCGTGATCAAAGAAATAAACACAGAAAAAATAACTAATATACTAATACATATACATATATATTTTGATATGTACGAATGAGCTCTAGTTACAAAAAAAAAATAAAAAAGGTGCGTATACACGTATAAATATACAATACTGGGAGAACATAATTGTGAAAATTATAAATTGTAAAGTTGAAAACTTGCTGTTTATATCTAAATTATGTTTTGAGTACTATGGCTACAGGTTTGACTAATGTAGGCTTTGTCATTATTTCAAAGTATGACACAGTTACAAATGTACATTTGCTTCATGTAATTAAAATAAACAGACGAATATAAATCAGTGAGTAGTAAAAATAGCAGCTACTGAGAACCTAAACACGAAAAAATCATAAAGAAACTAATGATTTTTTCATGTTCATTAACTGTACGAAGAAATCAACAAATGTGCATTAATTTAAAATTCTATAAGTATTTCTTTATAAATATTTTGTAACTGGCACTTTTGAATTTGAAACGGGCATTGTGCTCTCTGATATCATATCTTGTTGTATGTGTTGTTTTACAAAATATCTGATTCCTCATGCTTACTATGTGCAATATTTGACAAGGAACTGTCACCGTTATTAATTATTTAAAGGGAATATTTCCTAATATTTCACCAATTGTAAAATTAAATTTAAAATAACTTTAATTTCATTTTTGTAAACCAACAGCAACAACAGTTGTTTGGGTATAATAAAGTAATTATCTATAATTGTTGTAATTTTGTTACTAGTTTCACGCCAATCATTCTCATCTAATAATTATAAAAATTCATGACACTTACTTCTCTCGCTCCTCCAATTCAACAGGATTGTTATCTATATATTAATTATTAGTTTTTGTATCAATCCGAGTTAGTACGCGGCATCCATGAAAAGGAAGATAAACAAAAAACAACAATTAGAAAACACAGTAACAATATGTCACATAAACAACTCGAAGTAAATGAAGAACATACATTATTAATATTGAAACAAGGTCTGTTTATAGAGAAGCCGATAGCAACAATGGCATGTTATAATCTACAACAGGTAATGAACACTTGCATTCCAATGCTCATAAGTAACAAGTAGGTTAATTTGGCAACACATAAACAGAAAACAGATTTTAAGTTTTACGCCATGCAAAGTGTACACACACTTTTGATATAATTCTAAAAGTTCAGCATAAATATGGCGCGTGAGTATTGTTTACTCGACTAGCATTAATAGAACGAAAATATTTTCACTCGTCATTTTAACTCGATTAAGACTTATATTTAATATTGTAGGTCCCTAAATGCAACAACGAATTTAAAAATTGTACCTTATACACACGAGCTGAACGTTCTATTCGTTTAGTGGCGAAAATGTTGCTAACTCAAAATGAAATACAGTAGTATTTCGTATTTTTGATATTTGCGTTTTGTCACTGTTAGATCTGGTTATTACTAAGTGCAAGAGTGTCGTACTATAGTTAAACCTGAGTGCTGATAATACACCAATGATGAAAATATATTAGCTCGTTACTATTTTATTTGAGTCATTCAGAAATCGGATATTATTATAATTTTAATGAATATTAAGTGATACTTATATACATACATTTGGATTTAGCTCGCATTCGCCTGCATATGTAGATTATGATGATGCAGATAGTCACGGTGATCACGAGTACGGCAAGAGCGATCGCACTGATCAAAATGAGTTTCTGCTGATCCCTCCACCAGACCTTGTTGCCTGTGAAGCATATGTAATACAGGATTAATAATAATAAATTAATTGTATTTGGTCGTTTCGTTCTAATCGAAAACATAAAATAGATTCAAACGATCCTTATAGTGAATGTGTTACAAAATGTTTTATATGTATGTATGTAAGAATTAAAATAGAAGCTTGATTATTGACTATCTATTGTTTTATATTACTTACTGTAACTATCCAAGTTGGCTAAAAATCAAAGAAGATTGTTTTAAAAACAACAGAAAAAATTAGTAATCACAGATATTTAATTTTAAGGAAAAAAGTAAAAGCCATTGTATTAACATAACAGAAAATGTACGTAATGTCGTATTATTGAAAATGAATTACCCAGGATAGTAACAAATCTCGATAATAGACGGCGCTAATTTCATTTTTTGTAACGTTTATGTTGCGAGTAAATTTTTGGTTAGCAGTTTCAAAATTTAAAAAAAATTGGTATAAAACAGTAGTGTTAGTACGAGACTAAACTTTGCCCAATGCTTTTATCCTTATAGAGCAGCCGTCCTTTTCCACATTAATTATTATCTTCATTCCTTCTTTTTGGTTTTGGATATTTTTAGTTCCCTATGCATATATATGCTGAAGAAGACAGCGGGTAGCTGCTGGATTCGGAAGCCCCACGACCGGTTGGAGTGGCGCCGATTAGGGGACGCCTATGTCCAGCAGTGGACATTAAGAGGCTGACGATGATGCATCTATTAGCCAGATCTTACCCATAACATCGCGCTCGCAAGCTCTGGACATGCCGACGGAGTTGTTCGCAAAGCACAAATAAGTCCTGTACACGTCGACACTGTCGTCCAGCTCCAGGTAGCTCTGGGGGCCGTTCTGCCAGATTCTCTCTGTTGTGAGGCTGTCATTGTCGTTTTTCAGTTTCCAGGAGAATGACACCTGATGAAGAACCAACACTGTTTTGTTAAATATTAGGTACTCGTATATTCGAACAATTTTTCTGTGTTTCTATTGAAACATAATAAAACGTAACATTACGCCGGTAATCCCCGAAGAGGTAGGTAGAGTAGTGTAGTACACTACTCCATTTCCTCAGTCTTTTAATTACAGCGGTTCATAAGTCATTATGTGAAACGAAATTATGCGGGAAATATACATATATTGTGACTAGCCCGTTGGTTAATTACTTAGTTGGTTAGTGACTTTCTCACTCTGTGTTTGGCTATGATATATTAATTATTAGTATATATTTTGAAATATATGTATTCTCAACCATGTAATTTTCATAAAATATTTTTATCTTTGAACAGTCAGTTTTTGTCAACCGTGTTCCAATCCAAGCATGTTTATCGCCTTTGTACATTTTATGTGACTTATTTCTGAAGGCCGCTAATTGTATCTACACACTAAAATGTACGTACTTCTGTGGGATTAGCGTCCGCAGTGCAGACCAGAGTAGGTTTTCCGTCGATTTCCATCTGTTTGATACCACACTCAGGTATAACTGAAATCAAGAATAAAACAAATAATGTCAAGCCCTATGTACCTATGCATGTAAATAACAGTCACATATGCGTAGATAATATTTATATCCGAGGACATATATTTGTAGAGATCTTAAAATTTAAAAATGAATGCCCCTCTTCTAAACTTTCTTTTTCAATGTGTATGAAAGTAAATACTGCAAAATTTTACTTGCGGCGATTTTACTGCAAATTTGGACTCTCCCTGACATTAGAAAGTCAACTAATCGAGCGATTAGTTCATCAATTGATTTACTGTAGCAATTACCGCGCGTTTTGTATGAAACGACACGTCCGCTCTGTGACACGCTCAAGTCTATTATGCACTAGTTAGTCGACAGATCTGGTCATCAATACAAATTAATTATGTTTAAAATCGTTTACTGGAGTGACAAATGACAAATATGCGTGTCATAGTGTTTTCTAAATATCTGATTTGCATGTCGTCGTAAACTCACTGGAGGGGCGTTCAGTTTTAAAACAGACGATCTATATAGTCATATATATTTCTAAACATGCCAAAGTACCATTCGATAAATGTTTCAGTTATAACATTTATGAATGGTATTGTATAATCAGTAAGTTATATCTTTGTGCCGTCCGATGCTAGCTTTTGTATTAAAAAATGTTTGGTTTTCACATAAAGAACATTATAATCGTATGTAAATCATAACTTACACATGACGTTCAGGAACACGGTGGTGTTGACGGAGCCGTGCCGGTTGTACGCCTCGCACACGTAGTCGCCGGCGTGGCGGCGCGCGGCCGGCCCCAGCAGCAGCGTGTTAGAGGAGGACAGCAACGTCGACGAGTTGCTTTGCTCTTTCCCGCTGGGCTTGGTTGCGTTCTCGCGGCGCCATTTGTAACTCGGCATCGGGAAACCTCTGGGAATTTGAAAAATGCGATTGTGAATAAAACATAGGTATCATAAAGTTTTTAGTTTTTATTAATTTATTTAAACTTTTGCAACACCTTAAGCTAAGGGATACAAGTGCGTACTTAATGCCTAATGACACCTTCTCCCAGTCAACCCTGGATGATGGACAGAGCATGTAGTACGCGCATATGTATACTATATTAACTGCCACCGCACTTTATTATATTGTAATATCACTGAATATGCTTAAATTTATTTTTATTAATATAGTTTAAAGGTTAGAAACAAAGAGTACACAGGTAGTAATTCATACTCGTATCAAAATACTCACTTAGCCGAACACACAACTTTGGCGGGAATTTCATTTTCGTTAACGGAAACCACTTGCGGTGTCACCGTGATGTTCTCAGGTTCATCTGAACATAATAATTACCTTTATGTTAACATACCACATTTATAACATTCCTTAATACCTTAACATAGCCACAAGTTTATGAACTTATTAATTGTAAGAAACATTCAAGTTTGCTATAAGTAATATGCAGTGTAGAAAACCTATGTATACACTATACAATTAATTAGTTAAAATGGGTTTGTTTGATTAATAAATAAAACGATATTCACGGAAAATGTAATTGGTATTAAACTGGCACTATCTATGATGTATTATATAAAATATATTGCTAGCTTAAATACATATACATATGTTGTAGTTCTTAGTACTTCATTAGATGGCGTAAACAAAAATCTTTATAATTCTAGGCAGCAAAACGGATTTTAATTATAAATCAATAGAAAAATTTGTGTATTTTTATACATACCCAATTAATTAGCCGTCTGGTTACGTTAAAACAACCCTTATTAATTTAAAATCAGATGGCCGTCTACGTAGATAATATTCATATGTATGGATATACACAGATATTGTTTAAGACTACGGTAACGAAACGTTGCAGAAGCGTAAAGTAATCGCGACTCACACTCGACCGCGAACTTGGTGGTGGAGTTGACGGGCGGGCCGGCCGCGTTGCGCGACGAGCGGCACGTGTAGCGCGCCGTGTCGGCCGCGCGCGCCAGCACGCCGCCCGGCCACGCCGACATGTTCCAGTGCTGCAGCGGCAACGGACTTACGTGACACATTTACCCGCGCAATAGGAACGGGTTAAATCGATTCACGTGACACATTTACTTCGACTACCTTTATATTAGCAACACTATCACATCATCAGCTTACCTCAGTTATCTATATAGGAATTTTTAAGGGACTCTTCTGCGTTTTTATAGACAATTGTTTATAATAATTCCCACGCAGGTTGGGGACGCACGCACGCAGGTCTTTTACGTGCAGGCTGGTGGCCGTCAGCAGTAAGTGTATCGTGCTTGTACAGCAGTGGGCGTGTGATACTCGTGTACGGCATTAGGATGGAAATTGCAGCCAGTGGAAATCGATATCTATCTCTATCTATCTATATCGACCCTTATATCGTTCCACTGTTGGAACATGGGTCTCCTCTCAGAATGAGAGGGTTAAGGTCATAGTCTGCCACGCTGGCCAAGT
>DWEJ01001367.1:0-13215 GCA_018245835.1 Mysoria sejanus stolli | reverse complement strand
AAAATTCATTTGTAGTGTTCGACCCGGGAATCGAACTCAGGACCTCCCGATCTGCAGTCGCACTTGCAACCACACGAACAACGAGGCAGTCTAAACACTTCGGTAATCATTTTTAAATTAAGTATTCTATTATTCTATTAATATTATAAACGTGAAAGTTTGTAAGTATGGATGGATGTTTGTTATTGTATCACGTAAAAACTACTGAATGAATTTTAATGAAACTTTAGAATAATGTAGCTTATACATTATAATAACACATAGGCTACAATTTATGAAGATATTCTGTGAATAGTCCAAAATATCAAGTACAAGTAAGTAGGATATGTCGACCTGGCGCCCGCGTTGCACCCCTCGACTCTCACCCCTAGCTTGCCTGCTCATCTTTTTTGTCTAGGTATTTAATTTTTTTCTTTTATCTGTGGAACAATCTATAAGATACTTTTCATCCTAGAATACCCACGAGATCGGTATTTACGCGGGAATAACTTTGTGACACACTGATTTCTACCGGGCGAAGCCGCGAGCACATCTAGTATTAATATAATTCCATGCCAATTTCACGTTTACAGTAGTTCAAGGCGTGAATAATACTCATTCGAAAAACAAATTTAAATTAACAATTGTAAAAAAATAAAACAATGACAAAAAAAGACCAACCCTTCTAACGGAACAGTCAGTCTGAGCAAGACAATTCTGGCAACCACCATAATAATGTAACAAGTGAGAATTAAATCTGTAATTGTTTGGTACGTGCAAACCCATTCCCTCAAGCTCCCTTCTTCCATGCAATTTCCGTTGAAAACGTGAAAGAAAAAATGGAAAAGTAGGTAATTAAAATCACCAGGTCTGTACCGGTGACTCGTTACATGGCAAACGAGCGAGCGACAAAGTTAGATGTGATAGTGATGCTGAAGAAGCTAAGTTTGTAACTAAATTATTCAGTATTAAAACAGAGAGAATGATATTAAATTGCATAAAAGCATTACTGGTAACCTACGCCCCTAAAGCTTCATGTTATCTTAGTTGAGACCCGAGAATATAAAAAAGCTAGCAGACACGCAATAACGAATATTTCAAATTGAAGGTATAGAAAAATAATAAAATTTATAAAATTATTATACTGTTAAGTGTACTTAGATGATTAGAAAGAGTCACGCAGACATCAAAAAATAAATGTAAAATTGTTTTGTTTCCACTCGCTTCTAAGTTATAGAAACGAGTCAAACATGATCCTTAGGCTAGGGAAAGTTTCGGAGTTGTTTGATTATGCGCAATTAAAGTGATGCAGGTTTTTTCTAATTGGTCTATTTCAGGGCAGTTAAGTTTTAATGTCCTTTAAATTATTGCTACTTCAGAAGACTAAGTAGCAAAGATTAACACACTAAAGCTGAAATGCATTGGTATAGTTTACATTTAAGTATAGTTTTTGATTTAAGGTGACGTAAGAAGGCGGTAATATATTTACGTAACTTCAGGCCTGTAATTTCCGAAGAGATGGGCAGAGGAATGCAGAAAAATCCCACATTTCACTAGTTACCTTTACGTCCCACTATGGAATAGGTGGTGAGCCTACTGCCATGCATCGGAAACATATTCAGACTCCGAACCACTACTAAAAAATCTAAATTAGAATTTTATTGTAGCGTTCGATCTGGGAATCGAACCCGGGAACTCCCGATCGACAGCCTCACTTACAACCAACACTACCAACCAGAATATATATAAAATATTTAATACAGAAATTAAATTTTCAATGACAGTTAAAACTGCAAAACTTTACCAAATCAAATTAAAAAATCTGACCAACATTTAAAAAATAAATACAACAAATCTAAACAAAACACTACATTAAATTACAAAACTAAATTTGTTATTCAACTCAATATTACAATCGTAGACACAACAATACTGTACTATAGTTAACTATATCGGAGAGTGTTGTGAAACAGCAGTGATGGGACTATAATACAAAGACGTAGTGTCATACTAACAGGTTCAGACTACTAGTATACAGACAGACTACTGCTATAGCTGTGCATGAAGGGTAGGCGAGACAAAAGGATGGGAACAGGAGGATTGTTCTTCTTAATTGGCGTGGTCTTTTAAACCTAAATTCTGCGTATGGTGGTGAGATTATTATAAACGAAGGTTTTTATTACAGGAATAAATCATTAAATTATTTCTACTACTTATAGGAAGTACTACTAAACTCAATATTAAAAGCTTTACGGTTATAACGAAACGAAGATAAGTTATTAAAACTTGTCTTGCTTGTGACATATCAAAACGAATGATCTTAGTAAAACAAATGTCCATCAAATTGAATCTTATAAACAATAAAAATTATAAATTCCACAGCTAATTACGCCCCAAAGCGTTAATTACATTTTAGACAGATCCCCGGAACACCACAAATATGCTTAAGTAAAATGTTTGCAATGTTGCGCAGAAAACCAAAGTTAATAACACCGAGGGAGCAAGTTAAGTCGACCACCGCGGAAGGCCAGAGCGTAGCAAAATAAACAAAAGCGAAATAATCTCGGCCGTAAACGAACTCTTTCATTAAGACTTGGAAACCAAAGACATGGTCCGCGGGCGAGTAATTCCCTGTTTCCCCTAGATAAACAAGGCGCCGCCGCAAAACCGTTTCGGGACGATATCAGAGCTATCCTGGCTCATAATTTCTCCTCCTGTAAACAATGTTTCATTTGTTTTTTATTGAAATGATTTTATGTGTATTAGGTCATTGTGTTGATAGCAATATTTTACTTTTCTCTATTTATATACGGTCTATGACAATTTAATACTACGTATACAAAAAACGTTTTCCGATATGGCCTATTGTAATATAGTTGGACTATTAAAAATTAACACAAAAAGTGCATACAAAAAGCTTAATTCTTTGTGAGATAAGGTTTGAATTTCCATTATGTGAATTAAGAACTTTTAAGACAGTACGAAAGAGTTTAACATTCTTGAGCTTTTAAAGCAACTTAATTAAGTTACAGGGTCTGTACAGCTAAGAAGACTTAACGAAGATACAGTTCTTTCGTACCAACAGGATACCGTCCGTCAAATTGAAAAGAATCGGCAGCTAGCCAGTGGAGAAGCGTACTTAGAATTCAACCAGCGGTCTCGCGTCGAGTCAAAGATGGCCGGGGGTTTATTTCCATTTTTAAATGAGAGCGGCTGAGAGCTTTGTCGGCTCCGAGTTTGTGCTCTGCGTTTTAAGTGGATTAAATCGCTCTACGCTCGTAAAACCGACAAGTGCTACAGCTAAGAATTCAAGTAACCGTTCGACTTTTGCATGAGAAAGTGCTCGCGGGACCTCGCTTCGCACTCACTCCGCGCAATTTGATGCGGCAAAGATTTGTTTTTTTTCCCTCTCTTGAAATCGTGGCATCTAAGCGGGATGCCGTCGCCTTTGTGAATACTCAATGAAAGAAATTCATTAACGCTATCTCTAAATGAGGTAGCTTTTAGGGATTACTTTATTGTCTATTGTAAAGGATTAGTTTCGTATATCGATAAACAATGTTACATGAAATACATCTTCCACTTAGATTAAGTCTGTATTCTTAGCATAAAATCTTCTTAATTATT
Organism: Mysoria sejanus stolli; assembly: GCA_018245835.1. NCBI lineage: Eukaryota > Metazoa > Arthropoda > Insecta > Lepidoptera > Hesperiidae > Mysarbia > Mysarbia sejanus. The sequence continues at coordinate 9,609 of DWEJ01001367.1, read as the reverse complement.
CATTGAGTTAGTTAATCAAAGTTAATCAGAACTTTCGATATCAAAAGGAATTTCAGTATTGAACAGGCAATTACTGTCACGCGTTTGACAAGATTAATCATTCTGGCGTTTCTCGTAAGCATCACTAATCGTGACATTCTTAGATAATAAGAAACTTAATACTACAGCTTAAGCACGTCGAAATATCATTATGACCTGTTCTACTAACAACGCGACTGAAAAGAAGAATTCTACCCAATTTGTTTTAATTTGTGATTCAACGAGCCAGTATACTAAATAAAGCTGTCATTCGAACAATTTAAAGCATGTGGAATCGAGAAACAGTCAAGGAATCGCCATAAAGGAGAACAATAAATAGGCTATGACGGTCGGAAAAAGAAAATGGTAACCGCTGTTGAATTTAAATGGTATATTTAGTGCAGAGATACTCATTTAGAGCATAGAAACGAGTCCATTGCATGGCTTGCCAACGACAGATGCTACGTTTACGGAAGATAAAACAATACAAAGTTAGGCAATCAACATAAAATTTCAGCGAGAAGATTCGCATACGGCAATTCTTCTTGGCTATTAGGAGTAATGGATTATTTAAGAGGATATCTTATACGAACTTAACTATAGATGATTTTAATCGAATGAAAAGCTTGGAATTTGATGTAAATACATAAAAGGAAAAATATTTAATATGGAACAAAGTATATCATTTATATTTCTATTTGTTTTGAAATAGTTTTAAGTACAACTACAAACTTTTAGGACAATATGATGGACATAACGTTTATTACAAATAATAATGGAAGAAAACTATAAGACAAGTGCACAATAGTAAAAATAAGCTCAGTCGATAATAACTTAAGGAGTATGTGCATTATTGAAGTTGGACATGCAATATTTAGTAATTACATAACCTTTTTTATTTTTCAAAATTCTAACAAATTGTTATACAGCTCAAGTCACATATAAGAATTGTTTTATGTAAAAATGTTGGAAGTCCAAGTCATGAAGAGTATATAAAATTTATAGATATAATTGATGTAAAAATGTTGGAAATCCAAGTCATGACGGGTAAGAAGAAATTATAAATAAATGAAAAACGTAAACAAACGTAACTTCACGCCTGTATACACCGAAGAGATATACGGAGGAATACAGAACACTCCCACGTTTTACCAGTTGCTGTTACGTCCCACTATGGAACAGGTGGTGAGCCTATTGCCATGCATCGGGCACATATCCACACTCCAAACTACTACTACCAGAAAATTTAAATTAGAAAATTTTGCAGTGTTCGACACGGGAATCGAACCTGGGACCTCCCGATCGGCAGTCATACTTGCAACCAACACAACCAACGAGGCAGACAAATAATATAAATAAAATTTATAATTGTTTAAAAATATAGAATAAACAACACAATGAACAACGTCGCAAACTAAACAAAATATGTTCTATAAAACAAAGTTAAATGTAATCCCGCAACGAATGGTAACAAGTTTAATTGAAGACCGCGTCCGGTACATAAATTTAAACTTTTGGCATGCATTTTAATCTACTTACAGTAGTTGCTTTCAGTAATGGTTAGTAAATGAGTTTCCGAGTTCAACTAAACGGTTAAGTCGTTAATGCACTGTGTAGTTGTATCGATATTTTACTATGAATTTTATTTAACGATTTCGTAAGTTTCTATTCGACATTGTCATTATGTAATTAGAAGATACGTTTGTGAGTGAGTAGTGAGAATTTTTTATACAAAACACGTACTTGACGATTATGGGCATAACCCTTTAGAGCAGGCCTATCTATATCCAGCTGTAATCTGCAATAGGATTATGATAATGATAATTGACGTCAGATAAGTAAACCATTAAAAGGAAGGTTATGCACTAAACGCTCATTACGCAATTTTACTAACGTCATACAGATATGTACTATTGTTTTATTGGGTTTTGGTTATAAGAAGAGAATTTGATTCATTTTGAAGATAGTTAACGAAATAAAATTGATAGTTCCAATACCGATATTTCAAAATCTGGGCAAAATTTAATTTCGTTGATTTACGAGCGATCCAGGCAAATACTAAATTTTATGTCCGTACCTACTATCCAAGGCCGCTTTAAAGGTAATGACCGATTTTCTTGTTTCGGTTCTGTTTTGAGCCGAAATGTATAAGTAATTATAATCTAATTGCAATTTGTACACAGTAACGGCTAAGAGCTATTAATATTGCGATTCGCCGCCTAGTGCAGAGTTAATTGGTTTTCAGCTTTTCATTCCTTGAGTCTACGGTTCGAATCCGAACACACATATATGTAGGTATACTTGGTTTTACAGGATTGTTTGGGATTTTAACTTTAAATATCACTTGTTGCTACATTAACGAAAAAATGCAAGAAAACCTACAAATAATGGAATTATTTACGATGTTTCTTAAGACAAGGGAAATGTGTTAAACTGCAGTTTGCAGCGCCGTCGACAATACGCTTGTTTTCTAATCGATCTTGATATAATAGTTGATCACTGGTGATAAAGAATACGATAAAGTCACAAATATGTCCCAGTTTCACGAAACCCTCCCTCATAAGATAAATCACATAAATATCTTCACGCCAGATCCCTCACGGGGAAGGCAGAATCCCGAGGACCAAATATCTGCATCTTCACAGACCTGCCGCGCTTCTAGATTTGAAGTAGATTAGCAATCAACAAAACAAGAATATCGAATGTTCATTTATGTACTTGTTAAACATTAATATTACCAAATGTATTCCGTATAAGTAGATAATAAAATTCCAGTGCCAACAACATTAGCACTCAGCAAGAATTTACACCTGCAACACAGAAGCTTATATCACAACAATCTAAATGTTAATATCGTCCTTGGCGCACGACTCGATGCGTATAAAAAGCAATGAGGGTGAAATTAAATATCACATACCTGTACTATGATTAATATATATAACGTACTTGATAAGCAATGAAGCCTAAATAGGTTATATACGTTTATCAACGAAGCGGACGAGTTTTAAGTTAAAGGGCACTATAAAACTTGCGTCGGACGCAATGTGGTAAGTAGATGGCATTCTCATGTTAGAATATACGTTGCATTAATCTGATTCGAGAATAAATACGCGGTGATAGCTTCAGTACGTAAGATTTATGTGTTCTATGGAAGTACAATTTACTGTACGGTAGGGTGATAATTGCGTGCACATGTTTGCCGTTGCTGAGGTCCAGGTTACTGAGAACCGTAGAGTGGACTGGGGTTCATTTTACGTATATTTTATATTAATAAATTACACGTTAAATATTTATTTATTTATAAACATTACATCTATCTTTACAGGTTTACGCCCAATGCGATAGAGTAGCCTATAGTAATCTATATAAATAATAAAAACATAAAACATAAAAACATATTCCAAAACAAATTATTATAATTAATATTATTAATATTATATTATATTATATTCATGTGTATTGTAAAGAAGTTAAAAGATGTCATATATAATTACACATATATGTGTTACTGTACAAGTATACGGTATTACGTATGACACAATATTTGGACAATTAAGAGGATTAAAGAACTAATCTAATTTTCATCAAATTCGTCTATTTCTCCGCAGATAAATTATTTGGTATAGGAACCCAATTATTTTTAAGTCCGCTTTTTTTACAACCAATTAATGATATTTAAACTAATGAATATATTTTGTTGAATAAAACTTTGTTTCTTTCAAGCAGTGATTTTCAAAATATTATAAAAATGTCAAATAACCACGTTTAACACGCGTCTCGTCAGAACGCTATTCCATTACCGCGGCCTACGTATGCGTCATAGCGAACCTATTCTCGAAGTACAGTCGTGCTAAGTAAGTGAACTTTAATTTACGGTTCGTCCTGGTACCGTTTTACCCGTGTGTACATCGGAATAAGGTTGGAATTTCTAGAGAAAGTTTTTCGTTTCTGTACTCCACGGAAACAAATAAGAAACACACGAACTGGTCAATTAATAAATTCTTACTGCTAGTTTTACAGGCACTTGAATGGAACTATTATTCAGTGCATGTGTGTACGTGCGTGACTAGTTTTCTTAGTACTTCTTACAAAACTATTACATAATGAAATGTTTATGGTATCTTATCTGTAGTCAGAAATGCTTTGGAAATGTAATTTAAACACAACCAAATACAGTTTTTTGTAAATATTCGTGTATTTTCTTTTATATAATACAATAGTTGCGCAACGTCTACGACTATGCGATTTAAATGTCCCTTTCAGCAAATTGAATTGATTTTACATAAATATCAAATATAAAAATTTATTATACGGTAAAGTAATGCAAAATTGTATACTGTACATTAACCCCAGATTGATTATTTTAAATGTAGCTACCAAGACCAACGCATACGAATAGAAATACATTGAAATTTGCATATTGAATGACTAATCATTTTCATCTTAGCTATATTTCTCATGAATACTTCGAGCTACGAGTTGACAGTCCAGTCCTTGACGGTGCTCATTCTTTCCATTGTATTCAGAGGAGTTCAATGTTCTCAAAGTATTTATGGGCGTAGTAATTCAATCAGCAGAACGAAGCTAGGTACAATGTCACATCAATGATAGTGAAAAGAAGAAGGCAATGTCTCCGCAGATAAATTGATTCCAACTATTTTAAAGCAGTTATTCAAAAGAACACGATAAATAGTTGTACATACAATTAAGAATCGAATATTGTAGAAACAGATCTCGTCGATAATGATACCAATGTACCAATTGACGCAAATTGACTAATAATAATTTAAAAAATGCTTACGTAATCATTACACATGTCAAAAAAGATAAATAACAAATTTATTAAATATTAATAACTGAAGTGAGTCATACACAGCTACGGTCAAGGTAAAATAAAAAGTTCCGTATAAGTATAGACTAACCGAAATAGATAGTAGAGAATAAAACAAAGCAAACAATGCATTAAATGTCGCCCTTTGCAAATAAAGATTTGTGAGGCGAGTTTATTCAGTAGCGGGTATCGGAATCGCGAGTACTATTAAGAGATCACGAATCTAAAATAGCAATGCACGCTCCGAGGTATGAACAAAACAGGAGCGCTAAGAATACAATGGTTAATATGGCGCAATTTAACTTTCATTTGATTCAAAGATCATGCCAAGGATCACCAATACACCTACCGAAAGATAATAACTCGCCTTTTCCATCTAATAATACCGAGTACCTATATTATACGTTTTTGAATATCATAGCTGTCCGTTCCAATATTAGGAACTTGTTTATATTCTGTGTTCCATTATTCACATGAAATTGCTTGTTAAAACGAAACAAAGTAACTTTGTTCGTGGCTATATTATTTGCTTACATATTTTCATTTTAGTTTGAAACTACAGTAATTTATTTTGCGAAACAAGTAGGTTCAATTTTGTGCAAATATTTTGATCTACAATCTGAATTGGAGGTAGGAACAAAGAGATTGCTTTATTAATGGAGTTGTTGGAAATGGTGAATTGGAGGTTGGTACGCGGAGTCTTGTGAGTGAACATTGAAGAGTTTGAAATAGTTTTATAAGTAGATAGCGCGTCTGAAATAACGCAGCCAGCCGTTGGAAACAAAACAAATGCTACCACAATAAGACGAGGTTCCGCGTGCCACGCTGCAGATGCGATGCGACAGTCCAAAGAGGATTTATGTACGACAGTATCACCTGCCCCCCTTATTTTGCTAAATCCGTTACAGAGTCGTTCATTCATGCATTCGGTCTATGCTTGTTTGCTCATACAAATTCACTTTAATTGCTTTTAATGATGCTCTTTTAAACAACTGGAGCTATTGCCATTTTTTGTTTCGTTCTCTTTCATGACCTTTGTAAAATGTGATATTTATGGTTTATGATAATTCAGAACTACTATTAGCAACCTACCAATTTTAGTTGAGCTTAAGATTTGAAAATTGTTTTTTTTCTGTTTTAAGTGATTCCATAACTTTAAATGCTGAATTCCTGAAAAAATTTTGCTTAGAATATTTATATACAAATTACATCCCATCTTGCAGAACATAGCGTAAAAACAGTTTTCTTCATTAAAAGTAGTATTAAGCATTAGTGGCATTATTACTTATTTGAAAAAATTATATTAAAATATCCTTCCGCGAAGTATATATAGCCTATGGGGATTTTTTATTTTTTTTTTATTGAAATATTTTAAAATCGTACTAAAGGTGGCCGGCTGAGTTTTGCTAAAGGTCAATAAGACTTGAGTCATTCATCTTCCTCAATAACTCGCAGCACTTTAGGCCACTGGGACGATTTAGTTCGCTTCTGTACAAATAGAATTTATGGGCGACAGTTTCTCCCGGAAGGACGATTCTTCATTCTGCTGGACGGTCACGCCACATATGGCAAATGGGTTGGCAACTTTGAGAATATTGCTGAAATATTAGTGCTGTGTGAAAGTTTGCTTATATTAAACTTTAAATATGTAAGTTATTTATTATTACACTCTATTAATTGACGTGTTTCTTAAATATTACATACAGACATTTATATAGGTAATGAGATTTAAGATTTTGTTTAATGGAAAAACAATTGCATACCGTATTGCATCATAAGCCATATTTTTTATTCACTCACGACGAACAAAATTACACAATTTTACTACAAATTGCTTTGAAATTATACTCTGAATGTTAATGTGAATTGAAGTACGCATTTTACCTTAATCTACTTTAAATATTCTGTAGTAATGATAAGATGTTATGTGGGTTTTAGAAGATTGTACAACTGAGATATACGATACGAGTTTTTTTCTCTCAACAACAACACATCTATTATTTGAACAATCAATGTTATCTTGATGTGTGAAAAACAATCTTCATTCCATTCTAATAAGCGTTCGTGAAATATAGGTTGTATACAATTTAATGTAATGTTTTAATGTTTTATTTTACTATAGTGGTATATTAGGTGTATATTTAACTGGAAATGCCCGTTTGTGGCGGAAATACGGAGGAAATAGATAATTTAAATATAACATCTAATATTGTATGTAACCTGTGTTCTATAATAAATAAATTTTGTATTTGTATTTTATATTTGTTTCTTTCTTTAATTCCCTTTACCAACACGTTCCAGTGAGTGGTATATACATTACCAAATATCCCTGAAACAGTACCATAGCCGAGGATTACACGGCCAATCACAAATGTTATACAAGACTGCGATGCGAAGTCGTAAACTTTAATGCCACAACAAATATTGGAAAGTCGCCTTATGGGGTATACTTCAAAATATTATCCCGTACAAATTGCTGTGCACAGCAGTTAATGCTGGAATGGAATGTGAAATGTGAAATCCATAACAAATGCATTGGTCGGATATCGAGTTCTGATGTCGTAGATGACGCGTGTCTGCAGCAGTCTCGTAACAATAAAATGTACCGTCTCATCTCGTAAATGTTCTATTTGACAATATGAGTACAACAATAGGGTATTTGATACTTGTATTGGAAAACAGGTTGAAGTAGTATCTTAGTTTTTTTTTATCGCATCAATTCAATTTTCTTACCATAACTACAACGGCAATTCAAACTTTCAATTTGGAACACAATTATTTGTTTAGTAAATAAACATGGGCGTTCCCCGTAATACTACATACTCATGAACAAATAAATAAGCTCATTTACTCATTTTTATTTCTTTATGGAGGATATATTTTACCGTTAAATGAAAATTACTCAAGTTTTCCAAATTCAAATGTCAATCATCTGTTTAATTGAGCGAGCGAACGGATTGACAATGATGAATTACATTCTCAAAGTCGTTCGGAAGGAGAACCATATATTATACTGGGTTTTAATGTAAACCGGGGGCCGTGATATAATCGTCTGTGTAGATGTTATAATGCTTATGGAAAAAGCGACGTGCCATGAGTCTCACTCATAGCTTAGACATTGATAGACGATAGTGTTTCCAACCCGGAGATTTATATTAACTGCATAATGTTGCTTATATAAATAATGGCACATCACATTCAGTACTTATAAAAACTTCAACCAGTACGCTTATACTACAGAAAATGTTCTTTTTACATTAAAATACATATAAAATAAATTTAATATAAAATACATTACACATAAAACACTTCCGTAACACACTCCGTGATTTACGTGATTTTACGTTTATTAGAAAGTACATATCCACTTCCTATACTTTGACAAATCGTTAAAATTTAGTTTGCTATTACTATATAAACACTATACGCGTATTATGAATGTAATCAATTGAGTTTGAACTTCGTCAACTAAATAATTACAACAGTTCGACATTCACACTTCAGTCGCGAAGCCGAATTCGTGTGTACATGTTTATGATAACCAACGTCGCAGTTAGATTTGTTATCTGCATTGTAAGAGAACGAGTTATTACACTGCTGTTCACTCCTTGCCACGGTGCCTCGGGCATTCTCTGTTCACCATAAACCACGGGTCGCACGGACAAAAGCATTTGAATAGAGCGTGGGCGACGACTGACAACCATCGTGGTTATAATATTTGAAGTGTTGCGACACGACCAGTGATATTAATACAAAATGATTCCCACGGCGTATTCTTAGTGTAAATCGGCGTGCGAGTGCGTATGAAGAGAGTAATAAAATGGGAAGCACGTCAGGGTGAAGTAGATATAATTGACTGCTATAACATAATAGCAATATTATATTCTTGACCATTACATATGTTCCTGATTAATTTAATTAATTAGAGAAGAATCGAATGAAATTAATTTTGATTCACTGAATTGAAGTTTCAATGGTGAGGTTATAACAAGTTCTATACTAACGATAAAAGTTCACGTGAAAACGGTATTGTCTAGAGACAGCATGTTTACGACCACGATACGACGGATTGTCGTGTCGTGGATTGTAAAATTTCGTCGTAACGCGTGCTACACATTCATGCGGACTACGAACACGATCGTAAATATTCCGATCTATATCTCGCAGCCAAGCCCTGTCGTTGGTGAACTGCGCTTGAAAAATTGGATTTTTATTCGATTTCCGAATATTGTCAGTTGGTTATTGGTTTTTTTTTCGATTGTTCATCAATTTTCGGCTAGCGGCTAGCGCGTTACTCGTTTTGTGACTGTTTTCGAGTGTTTACGGTTTGATACATGGCCGAAAATAAAAAATAAATATTGTAAGTCCATATATTATTAACTCTGATGCTTATTAAAACTTTTCTTCTTGTTTTAAAAACTTTTTCACAATAGCCACGACCAATCGACATATCTCTCGCGAATAAGTTATTGCATAAGGGCGTTTGCAGACCAGCTTTTACGCTCGTTTTTGTACTCCCGCAAAAGCTTGTACACGCGCGTTTTGTACGCGCGTCTAGAACGAGCATTGACATTGGCGCGCTGCTACGCTCCAGTCGCCTGCGTCTCTTCACCTCGCACAGCATCGAGGCAGATACAAAACGCGCGTACACAATATTTATCTTTATTTTTTTTTTTATACCTGCACGCCTATAATCCCCGAAGAGGTAGGCAGAGGAATGCAGAACACTCCCACGTCTCACGTTTTTACGTCCCACTATG